>RJWJ010013418.1:0-40056 GCA_004363605.1 Indri indri | reverse complement strand
TGTTAGCACCTGGCGGAAAGGGCTGCAGGGTGTTTTTTCCCCGTTTAATCCAACCCAGAGAGACCACTCGCCAGCCCCCGTTTCAAGAGACCCGTAGGAGGAATCTCCTTGCTCGTTCGGCCCTCTCTCCATGATCCAACAACCCCTCATTCTGAGGAAGTTCTTTCTGCTGTCTAACTTAAGTCAAGCAGACCGAGCCCAAAGGCTAATTTCCCTACAGCTTGGCCTACAGCGGAGGTCTGGCTGGACGGACTGGGCCAGCCGTTGGAAACACGCTTGAATTCTTCCCACGACCTCTCTTAAGAACATCTTGTCTTTGTCCAGATCTGATTCTGATTATTTATTTATTTATTTTTTGAGACAGGGTCTTGTTCTGTGGCCCAGGCTGTAGTGCTTTGTCTCGAGCATAAACTCACTGCAGCCTCGAACTCCTGGGCTCAAGTGACCCTCCCATCTCGGCCTCCCAAAGTGCTGGGATTACAGGGGTGAGCCACTGCACCCGGCCCAGATCTGATTCTTTGCACTGTCTGGCTTTGAGCAGGTGGGGTGGGAGATAAATGTGTCTATTGGAGGGTCCTGTGGCAGCATCTACCAATGTTGTAAATGCGTTTGCCCTTTGATCCAGAAATTCTTTTCTGGAACCTGTCTACAGAAATACCTGTGTGTGGGTGCTAAGATGGACTTACAAGGACGTGCCAGAGCTCTGGCCCAGGAGCTCAGCCTCCTTGTGGTTTGTGGCCCGCCTTATATGAGGGAGAAGAGCTCGGAGCTCTGGAAGGCAGCCCCAATGCACGGACAGGAGGGTCTAGACTCTCACGTGGAAGTCACCCGTTTCAGGTGTGAGCTCAGACTTCCACTTACCTGGGCTTGGGCTGTTCCTAGAGTAGAGCCAGCTCAGGGTTCCTCCGGGTCAGGTGTGGCAGCCAGAACAGGCCCTGGGTGTGCTCATGGAGGGAGATCACAGATGGCAGAGTCAGAGGGTCTTGTGTCATCCCACACATCTGGGGACATCCTGCGCATGCGTGTCTTTGCAGACATGTGGCGCACTCCTGCCAGCTAAGTTCTACTGGTAGGTTTGCCAGGTCAAAGAGTACAGGCATAATGCTCTCCGAGGGGCTACCGAATGACTCTTCCAAAATCCAATTTCCATTCCCATCCTGGTAGAAGAGTGTGCTGGTTTCCCTACATCCCTGCCAACACTGCCAGTCCTCAGTCTTTTTGCCAAGTGAATGGGTGAGAGGTGATATTCCATTACTGTTGTAGTTCTAGTTCTGTGACTACTGGGGGTATGGAGGTCTTTCCCTTCCGGAGTTCCTCTTCCATGAAGCACCTGTTTCTGTCTGTCGTCTACGCTTGCATTGGTTGTATGTCCAGTGATTTTCAACTTTTTGTGGAACAGAATCTCTCGTTCAAAGAAACTCTTACTAGGAATCCTAACATATAAGCCCAGTGCAAGTGGCTCTGTATCCTTGAAGGGGACGGGATACCCAGGGCCACCTGTTTGTACAAATGTGTTCGCAACCCTCTTTTCCCAGGGGGGCCCCTAAGGCTTAGCGAAGCATAGTTTGCAAATGATTGGTCCAGTCCCGCCGTTCAGGCTCTACATGGAGAAACTGAGACCCCAGGTTGCCCAGAAAGGTCATGGCCAAGGCCAGTGTCTAGCCCAGGTCACCTGACTCTGTCCATTGCTCATTCAAGAATGGTCTCTAGGTTGATGACAGAAGCCTCCAGGAAGGACTGTTTCATGGCTTCCTTTCTATGCTCTTCACTTGTTTTGTGTGTATGTGTGTCTTACTGCATTCGCTAGAACGTCTGATTCAATATGGCAGCTAGTGGTGGTGGCGATGGTGGTGGTAGAGGTGGAGGTCATGGTCACGGTGGTCATCAAGGCGGTAGTTGTTAGCGTCCTTGCCTTGTCCCCGATCTTCATGGGAATGCCTCCGAAGTTTGGCCGGTGGGCAAGATGTTTGCTGTCGTGCTCTGGTAGATGTCCTTTCCCAAGTTAAGGACATTTCTTTCTCTGCCTGGATTGCCAAGATTTGAGTCACACATGGGCATTGAAGTTTATCAAATGCTTTCCAGTCTCTACTAAAATGATGATACAGTGTTTTTCTTCCCCCCTCACTGTGGGAAACTGGATTAAAATATCCCAAGCTATCTGAACGAGCTGGTTTTGTCTCAAGCGTGGACTCTCCCATCCTTTCTTACACGTTCCCTGGCTCTTCCTGCTCCCCGCCTGAAATGCAGAGCCTGCGCGAGGCCGAGGAGCCGGGCAGCAGTGGAAGGCGCGGCATCAGGGTAGAAATGATCTCCCCATGCTGGGTCAGCGCTTTCGCCTGCCTGACTTCTGCTGCTGTTTCCTGCACTAATCCCAGGAGGGGCACAGTTGTTCCAGACAGCGCCGGAGACGGTTCTGAGGTTGGGTTAAAGTGCTGCTGGCAGACAGGCGAGGAGGGGATCTCGAAGCCTTGCATTCCTCTGCAGGACGCTGGGGGCTGGGCGGGAGTGTGGTGGGGGAGGAATTCTTCTTGGGGAGGGAGTGGGTTTGGGGTGTGGGGAGAAGGCCCGGTTGCTAGGCAGAATCGGCAGAGATGAATCATGTTCTGGCGTGAGCTGGTTTATTGGCCGAAATGAGAAGTTATCCAAGTCTGTGGAATCTTTTTGTTTGCGCTGGAAGGGAGTTATGGGTTCATCATATCCAATCTCCTCGTTTTGCAGAGAAGCTGCAAATGTGGATAGGGGGAAAGATTTGCCCAGGGAGTTAGGATTGGAGTTTTTGTCTTGGAGCTTTCTCCAGGCCCCTGACTGAGAGTGAGGACTCGTAGCAAGGTAGGAACTTCCAGGAACGCCTCCTGCGTTGTTGGTGTGTCCAGTTACTGTTCCAGGCACCAGAGATTTCGTGGTGACTCCTCAGACACGGTCTCCCCTTGAGCAAGATAGACCCAGAGTGATGTGTCCTGCAAAGCAAATGCACAACGTGGTGACTAGGCGTGTGTCTCTATGTACCAGGGTGTTGGGGGGACCCTGTCTGGGGAGATGACATTTAGGTGAGGCCTGAAGGGAGGAGGCAGCTCTGCAAAGCTTGGAGGAAGCTGGCTCCAGGCAGTGGGGGACCAGCAAGTGCAAAGGCCCTGAGGTGGGATTGTGCTGGGGACAGCAGGGAGGCTGGTGGGACAGGAGGGGACTGAGTGAGGCCAGAGGTGGGCAGAGTCTGGGTCAGGTCAGGCCTTGGGGGCCAGAGAGAGAGAGGTTCCATGGGGAGCTGTTGCTCAGTGTCAGGCAGGTGCCGGCCACCCTCCTGACTCCTTGCTCTGTCCTGTGGACAAATGAGCATTTGTAAGCACCTACTGTGCACCCAGCTGGGCTGGGCACTTTGTCCATGCAATCTCACTGAGTCCTGCAAACAAGCCCTCTCAGGTTGTCCAAGTGAGGAGGACAGATGAGAGAGGCCCTGTGCTGATGGGCCGCGGGCTAGTTAGCTCAGCCAGAAAGGACCGGCCTCTGTGTCAGCTCGCAAGAAGAAAGGGTGGGAAGGGCCAAGAGGGGACGCAGATCCTGGTGGCTGCCCAAGCGGGCTTTGGCAGGGGACAAGATCGCCTTGTCCAGAGCCTTTGGGGTTTGGAGTAGATGAGCGCCCCCGTGATGGGAGATGGTCCCCAGGGGCCCGGCTGTTGTGGGAAAGTGAGCAAGATTCTGGTGCTGAAGGGCCAATGGGACAGTGTGAGATGCTCCCACAAACTGCTTTGCCCCCAGACAGTGAGCCCAATGGATGCCTGGAATTCCAGCGATTTATTCCTCAGTGATAAGCATGGCTCTTAGCTTCTCTTCTTGTAAAATGAAAATCTCATTTGGAAAAAAAGTGAGAAGATGAAATCCTGAACCCAATAGTGTGATAAACTTTGTAGGCTGTAAGTGATAGAGGCCCCGGGGCAGGACAGCGCAGAGGGGCCACCCGATTTAGGGCTTCCCGTGGGGTCGACTGAGACCCTTGTTGGGGCCACACTGCTGCCTGTCTCTTCCCTCTCTGCCTGGTCCTGCTTTCTTAACCCCCTTCTCCAGGTGCTGATCCCAGGAATACCCCCAAATAAACACCCGGCATGCTAATCTCTATCTCGGGGGCGGCTTCGAATCCACCCTGTAACCGTGGTGGAGGTGATGATGATGATGATGGTGATCATGATGGTGATGGTGCTTGAGATGACAATGATAGTGATGAAGATGGTGATGGTGATGATAGTGATGAAGATGGTGGTGATGACGGTTATGATGACGACCACGATGGTGATGGTGGTCATGGTGATGAAGGGGATGATAGCTAACATTTATTGAGCACTTACTACATACCTGGCGTGGTCCTTTTTTCACTATACCTGGGATTCTTCATTTAATCCTCACAACAATCCCATGATTTAGGAGCTTGTGTTCTCCTGATTTTTCAGAAAGGGAAACCACCAAGGCTCAGAGAGGTTAAGTACTTGCCTAAGGTCACAAGGAGAGATCATGGCAGAGCTGGGATCGGAACCTGAGCTCCCAGGACTTTGGTCATTTGGCTCAAGCCCTCTCGAGCCAGTGGCCTTGTTTGAAATAATGCCCACCTCGGAGGGTTGTCATGAGAATTAACAGGACTAATTAGGGGCCCAGCATGGAGCACAGGGGGCTCGATAAACTGATTTAACTGTCAGTATTTCCCATGCAAGGGTTTAAGAGATGCTAAGACCCAACTACAGGCACAAACCACGAGTGCGTTTAAGGGCACACGGTGCCCTCGTGTGGCTAAAACTAGATTTGTCTGGGAAAAGGCATGTCTTTAATGGGAATTTTAAAAATATTCATTTTTTATACTGGCAGCACAAGCACATCTTGAGGTTTGGGCTATTCTGGTAATACTGCTCGGGCCGTTTATGAACTGCTTCTGATGTGCAGAATTCAGTTTCAATTCTCAGATGTTAACTGGGACAGAAATGTTTCATTTAAAAAAATCACAAAAAGTAGTGGGGAATTGTGGTGTTGCCACGTGTAATAAAGGGAGAGACAAGCTCAACCTAGAGGGACTGAATTAAATAGCAGAGCATGCCACATGGAACAATTTTACATGGTTCCACCAGGGTTCTAATTTGAAATTCTTATAAAGGCCTTGGTCTGTGGCTGCCTCCACAGACTATGGAGGCAATGGCCTTTCAAGTTCTGTGCCCTCCAGCAGAACCCAGAGCATTTTTTTTTTAAACGAAGGAGGTATATTTAAGAGGAGAGGCAGCCAGCCTATGCCTGAACAACAAAAAAAATCAGAAAAACAAACACATCTTACTTTTGAAGTTGAACGAGATTGGAGACTATGGTAGTTGATATTTCAGTATTTTTCTTAAGAGACAGGGTCTTGCTCTGTCATCTGGGCTGTAATACAGTGGTGCTATCATAGCTCACTGCAGCCTGGACCTCCTGGGTTCCAGCCATCCTCCTGCCTCAGCCTCCCGAGCTGCGGGGATTACAGGCGTGTACCACCATGCCTGGCTCAATATTGTTTTCACTGGAAAATTGGGCCTCCGAGATTTGTGTGACTGTAGGTAGTCCAGAATGGGGAGAGATCCGGGTAGGAGGGACAGTGACTAGAATGCTATTCGTGCCTGAGCGAGGGATGAGTGTTTTTAAACAACTTCAGATGCAGTGAACATGTATGGACAGTTCAGAATGAACCACTGAAGTATCACACCCGTGCACAACAGAAATTGCCAAGTTTCTTCCCATGGCTTGGCTCATCTGCCACCACACAAAACCTCGGAGGTTCTCAAGTCAGGGGCATTGGAACCACCTGCCCAGACCGAAGGAGCCTGGGCCTAGAATTCTACATTTTAAACTCATTCCCTAGGTGCTCTTTATGTATTTTTTTTTTTTTTTGAGACAGAGTCTCACTCTGTTGCCGGGGCTAGAGTGCAGTAGCGTCAGCCTAGCTCACAGCAACCTCAAACTCCTGGGCTCAAGCAATCCTCCTGCCTCAGCCTCCCAAGTAGCTGGGACTACAGGCATGTGCCACCATGCCCGGCTAATTTTTTCTATATATATTTTTAGTTGTCCAGCTAATTTCTATTTTTTTTTTTTTTAGTAGAGATGGGGTCTCGCTCTTGCTCAGGCTGGTCTCGAACTCCTGAGCTCAAAGGATCTGTCTACCTCGTCCTCCCAGAGTGCTAGGATTCTAAGTGTGAGCCACCGTGCCCAGCCTCTTTACCTATTTGTGTCATAGCTTTAGAGTGTCACCTAAGCCGTGTTTCCCAGATTTCAGGATTTCACAAACCAGTGAAATTACAAAGAGTCTTCAAGGCTCAATGAGTTGTCAATCTGTTATCTCGCAAAGAGCAAGAAAAAATGACCATCCCTTTTCACTCTTTTCACAAAACATTGTGTGTAATTGGCTTTGTAAAAAAAAAAAAAAATCTCTGTCCATGACCTTTATCATCCAGTTTGCTGGGACAACTGTGTGTGTCATAACAGTCCGGCCTTCGGGAACCCGTGGGGCTTTGGATACTTTGGAGTGAGGCATCCCAGAGACAAGGCTTACTAGAGAAAACCGTTGTCTTACATTCTTTTATTTATTATAATATATATAAGCAGATCTGTTGTATGTACAATAACTGGTTCTGTCAAATATTCACACCGAGACATTCTACTGGTAATTTCCCCAAAATCAATTCAGGTAAAATTAAGATATTTATGTACTTCACAGGCTAGCAAAACTTGAGACTTCATTATTGATTTCAGTTCTGAGGCCACATACACAATTCAAAATATACATAAACTGGGTTAAGGCAATAAACATGGGCTGAAAGAAATCGCAGGATTCAGAACAATTAAACTGTGTATTTTGCTTTCATTAGAGTCACAATGTGAACAGCAAACCTTGTGCGTGTCTCATAGCTCTTTTATGTAGTGCCAGGGGCTTCTGAATGTCTAAGGTGACTGCACAGCAGGTGGGCAAACGGCTGACGTGACTTCAAGGCTTTGCGAGGGCTCATTTCTTCTCTGCCTCTCCTTTCTTGGGTTCCTGTTTCAGTTTGTAGTCAGCCAGGGCGGCCTTGATTGCATCTTCAGCTAGCACTAGGAGTGGGGGAAGGAAAAAGAGCCTGAGTTTCTAGACACTAAAGAAATGGTCTCCGGACTCTAACTGTTAAGAGCTGGGAGGGACCTCCCAGGGTAACCGAGCTAGGGAGCTGGGGAGAGGAGCAAGCCGGGCACGCCTGCAGCTGCCTCCTGAGCCGAGCTACTCCCAAGGGTTAGTTTGGAGACAGACTAGGGTTTAAATATCCGTGATTCTATGCTAGTTCCTTAGCCTTCTCGAATCTACTTTCTGTTCTGTAGAACGGGGATATTTATTGTGCTTGTCTTGTTGGGAGAGTGTGGGGACTTACAGGAAATGTCTGATACACAGTAGGGACACAACAAATGTTAGTTCTCGTCTGCTGCCATGAGAGTCTGGGATAAATGAGGTAGGGACACCGGCTACGCAGCTGGCGTAATTTAGGTCATGTCGGGCCGTTCATGGGATGGCACCTGCCACATCGGCCTCTAGAGATTCCAAGTTTGAAAACTTTTGTTTAGGAATCAATATTAAAACTGAGGCTCTGGGGAAAAATAAAAATCGAGAGAGCTAGAATGTCAGGAGAAAGCAAGCAAACAGCAGAGAGCATCAGCTAAAGGTTTCAGGACCTAAAAAGGCCTCATAAAAAGGCTGGGGTTTTTCTGAAACCACGTGAAAATGTTTATAAGCTATGACCTTTCGTCATGGACACTTAAAATTCCAGCTCAAGTGGAAAGGACCCAGGTCTTACCAGGCTTCCTGAAGACTGCCTTAGTGTGTCCCCAACCCAGCACCCGGCTCTTCTCCTGTGCGTCTTACCCTGGCAAGAGGCCTGGCTCTCTGCTGACTTTTAACTAATCTGGTCAGTAAACCTCCATCGATATGTTAAGGCTACTGTTTCTCATTCTCTCCTTCCCTGACAAAGTGAGGATGGAAAAAACATTAGATTTAATACAGAGAGCGCACTGGAAAGCCAAGTGTAAGTCTTAAGGCACCCGGGCTTTCTCTCAGGACAGTGTAGAGGGGGAGATTGCACAATAGGGACAGATGCAGACCCTGACGGTAACAGCATCTAGACAGGAAGTGATGAAATACACAGCAAACAAGATTATGGAGAAGGCTGTTTTCTCCTCTGCTGGAAACAGCATGGATTCTGGAATCAAAGATTGGGGCTTAAATTCTGGCTCTTCCCCTTATAAGCCATGTGGCTTGGGTGCCTCAGCCCCAAGCTCCCAACTCCCTAATCTGTAAGAGGGGAGTAACGACACCTACTGTGGACTTAAGGATGCTTCTGAGGTTTGCAAATTATGCCCATCGAGTGCTCAGCATGACGCCTGGCACACACTACTCTCCTGGCATTGACTCTCCTAGAGATGCCTGTGAGACCACGGGGCTCTAAGCCTCTGAGGGTTACAAAGATGGAATCCCTAACCTAAAAGGACTCTGTCACAAATACCAAGTTGACATTACTGCCGAGTGCCCTGGCTGGCATCCTGGAGAGCAGAGGCTTACTGGAGCAGTGCAGTTTCACGGGAGGCAAGCAGAGTTCCTTGGCGATGTCTGTGTTTTTGATGGTCAAGGCTTCCTCCACCTGAGAGGCATTAGGGAAAGATGAGCAATTTTAGCAAAGCCTTAGCTTGCAAGCGTAGGACAATTAAATAGAAGGAAGGCCATAGAGGCCCTCAGTAGGTGATAGGGGATGATTTCTATTTGATAACTCGAAATAAAGGGCTGGGGTCTTCTCAGGACTCCCAGCTGGGTATCACAACTGCGGCCGGGGTTCTCGAGTGTGAGGCATACACACCCGCATTGCGTGGAGCAGAACCTGAGAGAAGTCTCGCGGGGATCTGCTTGAGGCCAACGTGAGTCTTTTTTTTTTTTTTTAAAGGCAGTTAATTCCTCTGATTTTGTGACTATCAGCTTCTCTCATGTCCTTCTACCGTATGTTTGGAATAAATCCTTTCGACTGGAAGTGCTGAATGGCGTCAGGGAGGTCGGTGGCACAGGCAGGTGTCAGGCTGACTGCTCTCTTAGATTCATGCTCTGCGTAAAGGACAGTCTCCTCCAGACTCACCAAAGAGGAGGCCTGGCATCTGGTAGAGAGCCGTAAGGAATGACGGGGCAGGGAGGTCCTTGCCTACGTGGAACAGAGCGCCACTTCCTTAAGGAAAGCCAGGCTTCCCCAACAGCCAGCCTCCCTGGCTCTGACTCCTCCAATCTCCCAACTCCACTAACCCCACTTGATTTTATGATTCAAATTCTGCTCCTGGAAACTGAGATGGAAGACCTCAAGGTTAAAGAAAGGCCCTTTTCCCCATTTCCTGATCACAACTCACAGTCCCTAAAATCCAGGTCCTGGGAACATAGGTGCCTTGTCTCATTTCCCCCTTTCCCTGGGGACAGTTCCTGACAAATCATTTCGGAGCCACCTCCTGCCAGAACAGGTTAGGTCTGTGCTTCCTTGGCCCACAGGAGCTTGCCAGCCAGAAGGCCCTGAGCCACAGGAGACAGGTGGTACGTGGCCTGGCAAACGGCTTTACTGTAGAGCTGGCCAGCTTCCCAGGCACACTCCTCCATGACTCAGCTTCCTGAACTGGTCCCTTGGGGCTACAAAGATGAGTGCCCTGCAGGTTGGCTTTTCTGAGAGGTTTTAATGGCAACTGGATCTTAAAAACTCCAGCTCCTGAGTTTCGGAACTTCTACCTCTGCAGCTGCTGGGGAAAGAGGCTTGTTTTTTTTTTTTTTTTTGAGACAGAGTCTCGCTTTGTTGCCCGGGCTAGAGTGAGTACAGTGGCGTCAACCTAGCTCACAGCAACCTCAAACTCCTGGGCTCAAGCAATCCTCCTGCCTCAGCCTCCCAAGTAGCTGGGACTATAGGCGCAAGCCACCACAACTGGCTAATTTTTTGTTTCTATTTTTAGTTGACTGGCTAATTCTTTTTTCTATTTTTAGTAGAGACGGGGGTCTCACTCTTGCTTAGGCTGGTCTTGAACTCCTGAGCTCAAGCGATCCTCCCGCCTCGGCCTCCCAGAGTGCTAGGATTACAGGCGTGAGCCACCAGGCCAGGCTAGAAAGAGGCTTTGGTAGAGAAATGGATAGAAAACATGTTTCAGCCCTTTCTTATCTCCACCCTCAGGCCTGCTGACTATTCGCCCAGATCACTGCTCTGATTTGTCTGTTGACTCCCCTCTTCTTACTGTGTTTCTGATTCTTTAATCCGTTTTAACACAGGCTAGTTTATGTCACCAATCTTTGTAAGCTACCTGGAATCCTTCCTGAAACATGATGGGAGGAAATAAGCAAGAAAACAACTGCTCTATGAAATACCCCTACCCTGAGAAATTACAAGATCATCACCCATAGAGAAAGCCAAAGGTTTCTTATCAGTTCTATTTTGTTAGAGGGATAGGTGAGGATCTTTCTTCTATGTCATTAACAAAACACTGCCCAACCTAACAAATAAAAATGATCAACAAAAAAACTCAACACCTAGCAGAATGATCCATCATTTGCAATTTGGAGAAGAATTTTAATCAACATCTGGGTATGAAAAATTTAAAAAATTTAGAATACTAAAAAAAAAAATTTTTTTTGACTCACTGGACCCTTCGGGAGCAAGGTTTGGAGAATGCGATTTCATTCTGCCAAATTCTCAGGCATCCTTACCGTCTTCCCTTTCACCCATTCAGTGGCTAACGAGCTGGAGGCAATTGCTGAGCCGCAGCCGAATGTTTTAAACCTGGCGTCCACAATCTTCCCCTTTTCGTCCACTTGAATCTAGAAAAGAAATAAGAGTTAAGCAGTGATTCCTGGGGCCACCCTGTGGAACCTGGCACTCATGGAAGTTTACTGGGACCTTCCCCAGGGCCTTTGAGCTTGCTTTCCACGCTGTAAGTTATGGCATTAATTACGGACTTTGCTACGTTTCAAAGAACTCGGTGATGAAAAGTGAAACGTGGAACAACTCTACAGGCCTAGATGGTAAAGATCAGATGGAAAATATGCCCCTCCACCCCAGTTTTGTTTTGTAACCTTAGCTTGTTTGTTAACTATGAAGTCCTATCTGAGGAAGTCCACTCACAGCTAGCTGCTGAGACAATCTGCCTTTTTAAACACTGGGAAAGTCTGCAATAAAGGTCTCTGGCTAGTACTTTTTTCTTGGGCACCAAATTGCACTTAATAGTTCCCTCCTGCTTGTTTCTGTTTTTCAAGATAGGAATGAAGACCTCTGGCAAACTGCCCACCCACTATGAAGAAACAGATTGTGGACACGGCTATAGTTTACCCAAAGTGCAAGATACTACTTTCATGTTGCTTCCAATGTGGGACAGGTTTGATTTATTGCATTTGTCTCACTGGAGACTGCTAGCCCTTTGGGGTTTTCCTCTGATCAGTAAAATTCACAAAAACTTTTACTTGGCTGAAGTTGGGATTTAAGCTGATAGAGTGAGGATATCAATGAGATTAGTGTCCTATTTCAGAAAAGGTCAGCCTAGTATACTAGTAAGAGAACCAAGATTGAGGACCTGCTAATCATTTATAATATCAGCTCATCCCATCTCACAGGAATAAAGATAGAGACCAAATGAAACGCCGTATGTGCAAATGCTTTGTAAACTATACAGCACTGTGTAAGCAAAGGGATTGTTATTACCATTAAAGTTGAAAACCAGCTGGTACCTGTAATTTCATTACATCACCACATGCTGGAGCCCCCACCAATCCAGTTCCAACGTTTTTAGATGTCTTGTCAAGGGACCCCACATTTCTAGGATTTTCATAATGATCAACCACCTGAAACGAGAGGGTTAAGAGAAATAATGATCACTTTGTTGGTATTGGTCTTCCTGACTTAATGGTTAGCTCGTCGAAGTCAGCAAGTTGAACTTAGCAGGCAGTCCCTAAATACCAGATTTCATCTGGGTCGAAAGGCCTCTACTCATGTCAATGAGAACCATTTGTGGCCCAAACACTTTGTATCTCCTTCTCCCACTATCTTCACAGATTTGTGATCAGCAGAAAAAAAAACCTAAAAATACTATGGCCCAGGAGTGGAAGGCTTTCTGAGCAGCTTCAAGGTGAGCAGTGCCGTGACTGTGTCGCAGGTCCTTGACATCACCCTGGTGCAGCAGCGCACCCTGGTGACGGGAAGGCTGCTAGCCAAGTTCCTTCAGCGCACACCGTCAACACACACGCCCGGGTGGGGGAGGAGTGAAGTCCTTGGCAAAAAGTGCAGAAGCCAGAACAGAATAAACATCAACTGAAACTGGTACACAGACGTCTTTAATAACCTTGAGGTTTGTTCACCAGTAAGTACCCCAATTTTCCAGTCCTCCCCACATGGACATCCGAGTATGGATTCTGACTCCAAGTCCGAGGACCCAACATCTAATCCGGACTTTCTGCGCCACGTTGATTTACGGCATTCTTTAGCAGTTTCCCGAGTGAGTCTCAAGACAAGGGGACTTTACCCTCTGGAAGGCAAGGGGCTGCAAACTACGCATCTCTCCCCCCTCTCCCCCGCCAACAAACCAAAACGAAAACATTACGCTTGTTGGTTATGTGCCTACTCCCCTCGGAGGCTATGCGCTCCCGAAACAATAACAGCACCATAAATGGTGTCCACAGGTACGGCCTACGTGCTAGGGACCAATGTCGAGGACGCCACACGTTATATCCTGCAGAAGACTCCTGAGGACCCCCTCCCCCACACACGTGTTACACCTGGGGAAACAGGGTCTGCGAGGGGCAGTGACTTGCTCAAGATCGCTTAGCCAGGGCAGTGGGCCGAAGCCGGAGCCCGCGCCTCAGCGCGGGTGTGTCCCTGGACTCAGAATGGCAAGTCATAACAGGACCTTCCCTCCCGGGCTGCTGGCAAGTTTAAAGATGAGACGCACAAAGTCGCGGCGAGCGGCGGGGCCCACTGGAAGTCGCCGCCCGATCGGCGGTAGCTGTTATTTATATATAAGCTGCGGCTACTTCACTGAGCAGCAAGGTAAAGTGAGTCGAGACAGAGACGTGGGAAGGGGCGGCCCCTCCGTCCAGGGCCCCGCCGAACCCCGCGGCCGTCCCTCCCCGTTTGGGCCTCCGCCAGGACGCCTGAGTCTTCTAGGCGGCCTGCGCATCCCCTCGTCCAACCCTACCTTCTTGTGGTACAGCCGAGCCGGAGCTGACAGCTCCCGGGCCGGTAGGCGCGGACTCCGGAGCAATAGGGCCGAAGCCGCCCGCCTCAGACGGCCCGCTCCAGCCGCAGCCATCTTGCCGGCTTGCGGCGGCGGCGGCGGCGGCGTCGCAGAGCGCAGAGGCGGGGCGCTCCTCTGACGTCACTGCGACTTCGCGCTTGCGCTCTCCTGCTCCGTGCACGAGCCCGCGCCTTGGCCCCACCTCTTGGGGGCGGGCGGGGCGGAGAGCGGGAGGGTCTGGCGTCGCCTCAGGGCTCATCTGGAGTGCTGGATCCTGGGTGGGAGAGGACCTCCGGCTCCTGGAGTGCGGGGCCAGGCTGGCGTTCACGAAGCCCACCGCTGGAATGTGGCACTGAGAACCACCAGTCCTAACCCTATTTTGCAGCTTGAGGAAGTTGAGGTTCAGAGCGGTTTAATTAACTTGTCCAAGGTTGCTCAGAGAGTTAGGTTCAGTTGGGATTTGGACTTGGATAATGCTGGGTTAGAATCCTGGTTCTGCTCCTTCCTGGTTGTGTGGACCCTAGGCAAATGAAATCGTCACGCCAAGCCTGGATCTCCCTCCCCTTTGTACTAATTCAAGGACTGTTCTTTCATCCGTGGAGCAAGTATGTGCCGAGTACCTACTGTGCGTCAAGGTGCTATAGTAGACTCTGGGGATTCAACGGACAGCAAAACAGACATAATTCCTGCCCACTTAAGCTTGCTAGTGAGGGAGAAAGGCAATAAGTAGAGAAACACACCAAGACTTTCTTACCTCAAAAATGTGAAGCTTAAGAAGGAAACACCATGCCTTGATTGAAAAATAATGTATATATCTATTTCTCTATAACGCAAACTCACAATTTATATTACAATGCCTAGCAATTAAGAGTTTCTAAAGAAATGCTTATTAATGTAATTTTTACTATTGGTTTGCAAGATATCTTATAAAACCAGAAAATTCACACGTGTATTTAAGGCGTACTAGCTACCAGGCTAACGGGGAGGAATCAGGGAAGTGGATTTTTCACATGAATTGTGCAGTCTATCCTTCCCCGAGAACGTGGAGTTTTTCTCTGCGTTTGGGGCGCAGTTGCTGGGGAGACTGAACCACGCGCCAGGTCACACTAGGCGTTAAGTAATATATTTGTTCTGACTCTCTTTACCTTCTCAAGATGGCGCCAAACCCTTGACTACAGACGTCACGCTCACTCCATGACTTCCTCTATGGCCTCCATTTCCAGTCCAAAGACCCAACTTCTGTCCGAAGTTGTGACGGAACACATGCCATGTAAATGAGTTTTTTCTCTGATGGGAGCTTCTACAAGGATATAAAAGTAATATGAATCCTGGGCATTTCAAGATTTTTCCCGTCATCCGAGGCTCCCAATTTCCCTTTCGGTGGCAAGAAAGCAGGGTTTTGATCAGGCGCGCGCCGCGGGCAGCTTCTACTTCAGCCGGGTCTTCGGCGGCCGCGGGAAGACCCGAGAATCCCTGGAAGCGCAAGATGGCGACGGCGGCCGCAACCTCGGCTTCAGAACCGGAGGCTGAGTCCAAGGCTGGGCCCAAGGCTGAGGGAGAGGAGGATGAAGTTAAGGCTGCTAAGACGAGGAGGAAGGTGCTATCGCGAGCTGTTACTGCTGCGACGTACAAGACCATAGGGCCAGAGTGGAATCCGCAGGAGGAAGGCGTGAGCGAGAGCGATGGGGATGATGAGGAGTACGCCATGGCTTCCTCCGCGGAGAGCTCCCCCGGAGAGTACGAGTGGGAGTACGACGAAGAGGAGGAGAAGAACCAGCTAGAGATCGAGAGGCTGGAGGAGCAGGTGGGTCAGGGGCGGCGGGCAGCGGGCTCCTTCACTTGGGTCCCCAGGTCCCGGCCCGCCTCCCTGGTCCTCATGGGCAGTAAAGCCGCCAAGGCCGCAAACCCGCTAGTAATCACTGTAGCGCCTTTCGTTTGAGCGCTTTCAGCATGCGAGGTGCTTTGCAAACGTTATCCTGTTGAGTCCTTGCCACGACCCTGTGAAGGAAGTAGTGTTATCCTGGATTTATGGGAGGAAACTGAGGCTCGTGGAGAAAAGTCTCTCGTTCAAGATAACAGTTCTGCAAGTGGCGAATCAGGCCTTGTACTTTGAACCGACCCCACAGTCCCACTCTTAACCACACAGTTAAACTATGCCCACAGTAGAAATAAAATCTTATTCGTAACAGAGTGTTACTTTTTTGTAGGAATGACGACAACGATGAAATTCGGTGTAGTGGGAAGAATATTTACCGTGACGGTGATAATAGAAATGGAAAGATAGAGGTTTTGGCATCCGGAGGTTAAAGCCCCAGTTCTAGCTGTTCCATCCCTGTGTGTGCTTGGGCGAACTTCTTTACTTCTCTGAGCCTCGGCTTCCTCATCTGTAGAGTGGGAGAAACAATTTCTGCATCATGTAATTGTCATAACGGTAATTATACCTAGTGCCTGGCACTGAGAAGTAACGTGAGCTGCAATCTGTAACTTTGTGAGATGGTGGTATGTCCCGTTTGATTCAGAGTCCCAGCAGGAAATAGGTGGCCCATTCAGATTAGGACAATTTGAGAAAAGGTCTATGAAAGGACAACCGTGTTTGTAAAGGTGTGGGCAGGGAAATCAGGAGTGAAGGTTTAGTATCCTACAGTTAGTAACAGCGGAACCTTGTGTCCATCTTTAGGTCTAAAGGGGTGAAGAGAGTGACTGGTTACCTGAGTAGTTGTGTGGACAGGGCCCCAGAGCTGTAGAGGGTGTGCGTTCAAGGGCTTCCATCCCCAGTGTCCTGTCGGAGGTTGGGAAGGGAAGAAATTCACTGAGCTCCCTCTCTTGGAAGCCTCCTCCCAACTTCTGCTGGTGCCTCCTGCTGGAGAAACCCACCTGGTAGCCCAAGAGCCAGGAAACTCATAAATGTGGTCTACACTGGGGGGCACAGGACAGGGCAGAGGGAGTGAAGTGGATTTGGGGGGGGCAAACAGAAAAGATTAAGCACATTCTCACTTTACAGATGAAGAAACAGAGGCTCAGAACATAGGATGAAATGATTTACTTAAAGTCATTCTTGGTGGGATTTGAGCTCTTAAAGGTTGCCTGTGGACCAAATGTCACACTGGATATGAAATCACTCAGTGATGTGAAATTGCTTACTTGGGTTACTCACTTAACCTTGCTGGATGTCAGTTTCCTTATACTGCTCCCTCTGGCCCTGATATGTTTGTTAAGTTGCATGATAGTGATATCATCCATTGGTATAGTGTGTTTCACTTGTCATAACATCTGATTGTCAAAGGAACCAGTTGGGAGAGGCAAGTGGTTACTGTTTCTACTTTTTATAAATGAGTGTGAAGCTAATTCAGCAGATACAGTGTGACATGGGGTACCTTTGTATTTGTGTTCTGCAAGTAGTTGCTCCTCCCAACTTCCATTTAAAGGTTCACAGCTAGTTAATTGTTAAATTTTTATCCTAAAGTTCAAGTAATCAAATTCATTAGCTATCTTTCTGTATTTTAATGAAATAACTAGGTACTAATGAAGTGTTGGTGTACAGACGTTGTAAGCCTATATGTATGAAAAGTTTTTTAAAAAAATTAACCTTTTTATTTTGAGATAATTGTAGATTTCCATGCACTTGAAAGAAATAATGCAGAGACATCCTGTGTACCTTTTACTCAGTTTCCTTCAATGGTAACATTTTGCAAAGTTACAGTATGGTATCACAACTTGGATATTGATATTGATACAGTCAAGATACAGATCAGTTCTGTCACCATAAGGATCCTTCCTGTTACCCTGAAAATTTTCTGTTGCATGTTTCTTTTTTAACATTTTATAGTTTTAGATTCACATTTTACATTTAAGTCTGTGATCCACTTTGAGTTGATTTTTACATAAGGTGTGAGATTTAGGTTGAGGTTTATTTTTGTTTTTGCCTACGGATATCCAGTTGCTGCAGCATTATTTGTTGAGGAAAAGGCCCCCTTTTTCTCCATTGCATTGCTTTTGCATCTTACTTCATTTTATTTTATTTTATTTTTTTGAGACGGAGTCTTGCTCTGTCACCTTGGACAGAATGCAGTGGCGTCGTCATAGCTCACTGCAACCTCCTGGGCTCAACCTCAAAACTCCTTCCCTCAGCCTGCTGAGTAGCTGGGACTACAGGCGTGTGCCACAATGCCCGGCTAATATTTCTATTTTCAGTAGAGATGGGGGGTCTTGCTCTTGCTCAGGCTGGTCTTGAACTCCTGAGCTCAAGCAATCGCCCTGCCTCGGCCTCCTGGAGTGCTGGGATTACAGTTGTGAGCCACCGTGTACAGCCATTTTTGCGTCTTTGTCAAAAATTATTCGGGCTTATTTGTGTGGGTCTGTTACTGGGTTCTAGTCCCTTTCCTTGATATATGTGTCTTTCTGCCAAATTCACAGTCTTGATCATTGTAGCTACGTAGCAGGCCTTAGCATCGGGTGGAGGGATTCCTCCCCATCTAATTATTTTTCAAGATCATTTTTGGCTATTCTAGGTTCTGTGCCATCCCATATATCTTTTAGAGTAAGATTGTCTATGTCCATAAAAAACCTTGCTGGGATTTTGGTAGGAATTTCATTAAACTTATAAGTCAACTTGGGGAGAATTTACTTTACTATGTTGAGTTTTTTAATCCATGAACACAGAATGTCTCTCCATTTTTTAGGCCTTTGATTTCTTTTCTCAGCATTTAGTAATTTTCAGCATACAGATTCTCTTCATGTTTTAAGTTTATACCTGAGTATTTCGGTTTTTTTGGAGTAAGTGGTATTGTGTTTTTAAATTTGTTTCCCATGTGTTCATTGTTTTTTGTAGGTTTGTATTGTATTCTTTGACCTTGCTCAATTCAGTATTCTTGGAGTTTTTTTTAATTGATTTCTTGGGATTGTGTACTTAGTCATGTCATGGACAAATCAGGCCAGTTTTCTCTCTTTTCAATATATGCCTTTTATTTCCTTTGCTTGTCTTGCTGAACAGGCTAGAACTTCCAGGACTTTGTTGAAAGAGTGGTGAGAGTGGGCCTCCTTGCTTTGCTCCTGATTTTGGGAGAAAAGCATTCAGTCTTTGCCATTAAGAATGATGTTAGCTATAGGTTGTTTATGGATGCTCTTCATGAGGTTGGGTATTTCCCGTCTATTCCTGACTTGCAGAGCATTTTTACCGTGAATGGTTGTTGAATTTTGTCAAATGCATTTTCTGCATCAATACCATGATTTTTCTTCTTCAGCCTTTTGTTATAGTAGATTACAGTTACTAATTTTCAAATATTGAATTAACCTTGCATGCCCAGAATAAATCCCACTTGGTTATGGTGTATAATTCTTTTTATGCATTGGATTTGGTTCTTTAAGCTTCCTTCTGCACTGTTTTAGCTGCATCCTACTTATTTTAATTTACTGTATTTTCATGTTTTTAAAAATTTTCCTGGGTACTTCTTTGACCCATAGATTATTTTGAAGTGTATTGCCTAATTTCCAAGTGTTTAGAGATTTTCCTACTGTCAAAGTTTTTTAATTTGATTCCATTTTGGTCAGAAAACATATTTTGTATTATTTCATTTCTTTTAAATTTGTCGAGGTTTGTTGTACGGCCCAGGATATGGTTTCAGTAAATGTTTCATGGACACTTGAGAAGAATACGTGTTCTCTATTGTTGGTTGGGGTGTTCTATGTGTGTAAATTAGATCGTGTTGCTTGATGGTGTTCTTCTGTGCCTTGCTGATTTTCTGTCTAATAGTTCTATCAGTTACTGAAAAGGACGGTGTTGAAAGTCTCCACATACAATTGTGGTGGTGTCTTTCTTCTTTCAGCTCTGTTAGTTTTTGCTGCATGTATTTGAGGTGCTGTTTCATTCATACACATTTAGGATTGTTATGTTCTAGGTAGATGGATCCATTTATCATTATGTGTCATTATATAATATAATCCTTTTTGCCTCTGGCTATTTTCTCTGCTCCGAAGTCTACTTTACATGATATTAGTATCTCCACTTTGTCTTCTTTTAAATTAACGTTTGCATGGTATATGTTTTTCTGTCCTTTTACTTTCAGCCAACCTACGTATGTCTTCGAATTTGAAGTGTGCTTCCTATAATCAGCATATAGTTGGGTTGTGTTTTTATCCACTCTGTACCATTTTCTGACTTTTAGTGCATATAGACCATTTTACATTTAAGGTAATTACTGATGTGTTAGCTCTAAAACCTGCCATTTTATTATTTGCCATTTGTTTCCTCTGTTTCTCTTGTTTCTCTTTTCTTGCCTTCTTGTGTGTTATTTGAACATTTCTTAGAATTCCATCTGGATTTATTTATAGTGATTTTTAGTGTATTGCTTTGAATATTTTTGTTAGTGCTTGCTTTGGGTATTAAAATACGCAGATACGAGTGAAGTGGTATCAGTATTTCACCATTTGAGTGAAGTGTGACATCTTACTTCTATTTCAGTCCCATTTCCATCCCCACTTTTGAATATCATTGTCTTGGGTATCAGTCATTTGTTTCATCATCTCATGTGATTTAGAAAACTCACGGGGAGAGAAGGATTGTCTGCTGTTCTTGCCCGTGTTGCTGCTCTCCCTGCTCTCCTTGCTTTCTGATGCTGCGGCTTCCTTCTTTATCTTTTCCTTTCTGTTTGCAGAACTTCCTTCAGCTGTCCGTCACGGGTAGGTCTGCTGGTGACATTCTGTTTAGTTTTCCTTTGTCTCAGATGTGTGATAGCATTTCTTAAAAAATATTTTAATTTGTTTTAACTTTTAGTTTGAAAACTTTCAAATGTAAAAATAAACCTTTATGTAGCTGTCAGTTAGGTTCAACAGATGCCACATCGCTGCCACTGTTCTTTCTCCAATAAGGATTTTCATTTTTTTATGTAGTAAAATAAAGGAGTTTTTACAACGCAGCTGACATGCTAAAGGATGTTTTGAAATTACCTTTTTAAGTCCTCACAAGACTCTGCGAGCTAGAAACTAGTAGTATCCCCATTTTACAGATGAGGAAATGGAAGCCTAGGAAAGTTAATAACTTGCTGTGGTCACACATTTTTTGTTTCACTAGAATGTCTCCTTTATTTCAGCAAGAAGCAGTGTCTTCTAAGAGGAATTGTAACAGATTTGACATAGCTTTATGTGTATTATAAAAGCCTCTTTCATTGTTTTGTCTTCCTCTTCTTGAGGCTAAATGTTACATTTGCCATTTCAGTGGTTCTCCCAGATAGCACATTTATTTTCTTTGTGGCTGATATGTGTGCTGTCACGAGTGGTGACAAACGGTGTTATTTAGATGATGACATTTTAAATTTCAGCTTGTGTTTCTTTTCCTTTTAGCTGTCTATCAACATCTATGACTACAACTGCCACGTGGACCTGATCCGGCTGCTGCGGCTGGAGGGGGAGCTTACCAAGGTGAGGATGGCCCGCCAGAAGATGAGCGAGATCTTTCCCTTGACCGAAGGTAAGGTCCAGCAGTCAGGCTGCTTTTTGAAACACAGAATTGAGGAGTATATATTTTTCCTTTTAAAAAAATTTTTAAAATTAATTTTTAAAATTTTATTCCTAGCCATTAAGTGTATGTACCTTTTTTTCAATGCTGAAAGTGGGATGTGCTCCTTATAGAAAATTTGGAGTATATAATGTGGTGGAAAGAACAAAGCCCATCATTCAAAGTCAGCTATTTTTAGTTTATTATTTTGTAGTGTTTTGCAAAATGTAGTTGTGATTATGCAACACCGATTCACATTTTGAATCCTGATTTCTTTATCCTAAGATTATGACAAAAATTTTCTATGTAGTTAAACTTTACTCGCGTTCTCTATTTCCCATTCCAGTGTTTGTACATTTAACCCTTTCTCTCAGAACCAGAAAGTTGTAAATATATTATAATTAAGCTTTTATAAGTGTAAACGGTTGATATATTAATTATTCGACAAAACTATTGTTTAGTGGAGACTATCGTTTATTGCATTTAGGTTATTTCTACTTATTTTGCCTATTAGAAACCTAATAGCGCTGAGCAACTTTCTAGTTAAATCTTCATGAATGCTCATAAGAGATCTTTCGGGCAGGAATTGGAAACCCTTGTCCTAGATCCAGCTCTACCCACCTCTCCCTCCTGCGAAGCATAACTGCTGGTCGTAGGTGCTGAAATCAGATTGCCCAGGTTCATTCCTGGCTAGACCTCTTACTAGCTGTGTGATCCTAAGCAAATTACATAAGCATTCTGAGACTCAGTTTTCCTAGCGGTGAAATGAAGATAACAGTTGTTTCTGTCTTGCAGTGCATGACAGGAGAGGATGAGCTATTCTCCTTACAACATTTAACACATGTGTGGCATGTCGTAAATCCTTAGATAGATGTCATTATTATTAATGATACTATCACCTGTCTTATAGGCTGTGATAAAGACTGAATGAGAAAATACATGTGTGTATGTATTTTGCAAAAATGTAAAATGCCCAACAGGTGTAGGATATTATGATTTTAGTGGCTCGATCTTATTTGGAAGCATAAAACCTCCTGCGTGCCTGGTTCAAGTACTAAGAGTTGAATTTCTGGGAACTGTGCCAGGTTGTGTAAAGTGGTTAAAATGTTTGCACGTTGGTGCTCTCAGTGAAGTCCCCGCTTTCAGCCTGCCCTTTGGTGTGAGGGGGGTGGTAATGGGGACGCGCTGTTGTCTTGCAGAGCTCTGGCTGGAGTGGCTGCACGACGAGATCAGCATGGCCCAGGACGGCCTGGACAGGGAGCACGTGTACGACCTCTTTGAGAAAGCTGTGAAGGATTACATTTGTAAGTTCCTCTGGTGGTGTCGCCTAGATCTGTCTCTGCTGTTGTGGATTGTATTGTGAGGTGTTGCCACCCAGAAGAGAGAGTGTTAGTCTTGCAGTTAGAAAGATTTAAGTTTAGTAATTTTTGTCCTTGTCTTTGGTCTTTAATTGAAGATACTTAGTTTTAAAATAAAAGTAGAAGAAATACTTATAGTAAGGGAATGATCACACCCAGCATTTATCTGGCAGGCAGAACTTACTTGGTATTTCCAGGTAATTAAAGGTTACCTTTTACACATTGAATAGGTTTTTAGAGGTTTTGGACAATATGCTTTTTTTTTTTTTTTTTTTTTTTTTTTTTTTTTTTTTTTTTTTTTTTTTTTTTTTTTTTTTTTTTTTTTTTTTTTTTTTTTTTTTTTTTTTTTTTTTTTTTTTTTTTTTTTTTTTTGAGATAGAGTCTCGCTATGTCTCGCTGTGTCGCCCTCGATATGGCGCAGTGGTATCATTGTAGCTCACAGCAACCTCAAACTCCTGGGCTCAAGCAATCCTCCTGCCTCAGCCTCCCGAGTAGCTGGGACTACAGGCGCACACCGCCATGCCTGGCTGATTTTTCTGTTTTTAGCAGAGATGGGTTTTGCTCTTGCTCAGGCTGAGCTTGAGCTCAGTGATCCTCCTGCCTCGGCCTCCCAGAGTGCTAGGATTACAGGTGTGAGACAGAATGCTTTTTTTTTTTATCCCTTATTCCACAAGACAACAGAATGCTTTTTAAAAAAAATTTAAAACATTAAAAGAAAGACTTTTTATTTTGAAATAATTATAGATTTACAGGAAGTTGCAGAAATAGTACAGAGGAGTCCTGTGTACTTACATCACCCAGTTTCCCCCAGTGTCTTACAGTACAAAACCAAAACCAGAAAGTCAGCTTCGGTAAAATGTGTGTGTATGGTTCTGTGACGGTTTATCACGTGTAGATTTGCGTGACCACTGCTGCAATCCAGATCCAGAACTGCTCTGTCTTCACTGAGGTCTCCCTCACCTGCTGGTGTTGACATTTTAAGTTACTTTACCCTCCCCTGTTTATAGTATAATTGTTTTAAATATTTTTTTCTGCATGTATTGAGGATCACATCAGACAATGCTGTGGACAAAATGTTATTTAAAAGCATTTGAAAATTTTTCACCTTTTAAATTACATATCTTCCCTGTTTCTGATTATCCTGACTGTGGGCATTTCCCTTTGCAAGAAGCACTGATACTTAAAAGATAGACTGACTTGAGGTAGAGAGTTTTTTTGTATAACTTTACCAGCCAAGAAGAATTTACAATTTTTTATTGTTTATAATCTGAATAATGAAAACAATAAGTGTTTTACAAATATAAAATTATACTGAATTTTTTTAAAGTGATGGGAGTCTTGCTCTGTTGCCCAGGCTGGTTTTGAACTCTTGACCTCAAGCAATCCTCCAGCCTCAGCCTCCTGAGTAGCTGGGATTATAGACACAAGTCACTGTACCTGGTCTTCCAAATGCGTTTTTAAAAGTTGTGCCTGTGCCTCTACTCTGTAGCCCATGAGTCCTCTTTTGGAATTACTGATAGCATTAGCAGTGGATGATGTTCCTGTGTTTTCTGATGATCCTGTTATCCTTCTCCTGCTGTCTCAGAGTCATTGTTAACAGCACCAGTTATCTTTCTTTGAGGAGCTATGGCCCTGGGCAACAGAGTGAGACCCTATCTCAAAAAAAAAAAAAAAAAAAAAAAAAAAAAAAAAAAAAAAAAAAAAAAAAAAAAAAAAAAAAAAAAAGAAAACCAAAAAACCAAAAAAAACTCAGTGATGAGAAAACAAACAACCTAATTAAAAGATGGGCCAAAGACCTTAGCAGATACCTCAGCAAAGAAGATACACAGCTGGCAAATAAGCATATGAAAAGATGCTCCACATCATGTGACCTCAGGGAAACGGGAATGAAAACAACATCGAGATAGTGGTACACACCTATTAGAATGGCTAAAATTCAGAACATGGACAGCACCAAATGCCAGTGAGGATGTGGAGCATCACAAACTCATTACTTGTGGAAATGCAAAAGGTATAGCCACTTTGGAAGATAGTGTGGCGGTTTCTTATAAGACCACACCTACTCTTACCGTGACATTCAGCATTTATGCTCTTGGTATTTACCCAGAAGAATCGAAAACTTAAGTCCACACAAAACCTGCACTTGGATGTTTATATCAGCTTTATTCATAATTGCCAAAACTTAGAAGCAACCAAGATGCCCTTCAGTAGGTGAACTGGGGTACATCCAAACAATGGAGTGTTACTCAGTGCTAAAAAGAAATGAGCTATCAAGCTGGTCTGAAAAGGGTACATACTATATGATTCTAACTATGTGACATTCTGGAAAAGGCAAAACAATGGAGACAGTGGAAAGATCAGTGGTTGCTGAGTTATGGGGGAGAGAGGGATGGATAGGTGGAGCACAGAGGATATTTAGGGCAGTGAAACTACTTGTCTGATACTATGATAGCGGATCTATGTCCAGACTAATAGGATGTGCGACACCAGGAGTGAATCCTGATGTACACGATAGACTCTGAGTGATGGTGACATGTCAGTGTAGGTCCATCAGTTGTAACAAATGTCCTACTCCCGTGGGGGCTGTTGATAATGGGGAGGCCGTGCGTGTGTGGGGGCTGAGGGTATATGGGAAATCTCTGTACCTTCTGCTCAGTTTGTCGTGAACCTAAAATGGCTCTAAAAAATAAAGTCTGTTAATAAAAAAAAAACCGTTCATGGTATTTGTCCCCCTGTAGATTATTTACGTATTTGGGAAGAGCCATGATAGAATCTCTTGGAAAATTACCTTCTCTTTAGAGGAGCTGTGTCATAGACCATCTGTAAACTCACCCTTACCCTCAGTAAGGGCCTCAGATCCGGCAGCTGGCTCATTCCCATTTTTACTTCACAGCCCATGTGGCGGCTCTGTGTTGGTAAGCGAAAACAGAGTAGCTAACAAACTTCGCCTAAGGTCTTTGAAATAGCTTTCCCAGTGAAAAGGCAAGCCTCAGGGAAACATAAATAGTCATTCTCAAATTGGCTGCTGCTTTTTTTTTTTTTTTTTTTTTAGTATTTTTATACTAAAAGGTTAGTGTATAGGCCTCTGGTATTATTTCCAGATCCCTGCAAAGTGACTTTATAGGTCAAAATGTGTATGGTAAGAATCGATGCATTCATAAAGAGTTTAATTCATTAATCCAGTCTTAAAGGCATGGGAGTGAGTATGCAAAAAAGGTTAAAAAGAAAGTGAAATAAATGAGGCAACCAGGTCTTTTTTGTTTAAATATCATTAAAAACAGAGATTTACAATATAGATTTCTAGTAACAGGATCGGTGCTTTTAATTTTATTCTTTCACTTTGGCTGGAAGGCTTAAAAATGAATCAAGATCCAAAAGTTAAAAAAATTCTAGGCTTTGAACTCTTTCTGAAGGTTGACTCAGGTTCATAACTGTTTTCGTTGAAATCTATTACTGGGTCCTTCAGTTTCAGTAACTTTATAATCATGATCTTATTCCATATTACCATGTGGCATGTACTGTTTATACAGCAAAATCTCATTGATTATACTTCGTAGGAATATTGTTGAATATACAGTTTCTTTTCAGGCTGCAGTATTAGTATAATGTATACCTAAATTGGGATATTTGTCAATGCTTTAACCTTTTTACATGAATGAATACTTTTTTGGTAGGCACATTTCTTCTGTTATATCAGAAGAACTAAATATCAGCTTTGATATTTAGGTATTTTATATCCCAAACTAATTGAACACTTCTCATTTGTAGGCCCTAACATTTGGCTAGAGTATGGCCAGTACTCAGTTGGTGGGATTGGTCAGAAAGGTGGCCTTGAGAAAGTTCGCTCTGTGTTTGAAAGGGCTCTCTCATCCGTCGGTTTACACATGACCAAAGGACTCGCCATCTGGGAGGCTTACCGAGAGTTCGAAAGTGCGATCGTGGAAGCTGCTCGGGTGAGTGACCCCTGCTTGCCTCTGAATGGGCAGGGTCTGTCATTGTAAGTTGCCTTGGAAGTATTGTTTTGAAACAAATGTCTAAGATAAGACTTACAGTTAACATGGTTAACAGAATGGTCTTTGCTAGTCCCTTAGCGAATGGTGAGTAAAATAAATAAATTAGTAGTCATTGTGGAAAATAGCAAGAATGATTTCTTTTTAATTAAAAGCAGATGGCCGGGCGCGGTGGCTCACGCCTGTAATCCTAGCACTCTGGGAGGCCGAGCGGGCGGATTGTCCTGAGCTCAGGAGTTTGAGACCAGCCTGAGCAAGAGCGACACCCCGTCTCTACTAAAAAATAGAAAGAAATGATCTATATAGAAATGATCTAAAACTATATAGAAAAAAATTAGCCGGGCATGGCGGCGCATGCCTGTAGCCCCAGCTACTCGGGAGGCTGAGGAAGTAGGATCGCTTGAGCCCAGGAGTTTGAGGTTGCTGTGAGCTAGGCTAATGCCACGGCACTCTAGCCCCGGCAACAGAGTGAGACACTCAAAAAATAAATAAATAAATAAAAGCAGATGACTCTGATTTTTTTCGATATTTAAAAATATTACTGCTTTAGTTACATAGTTCCAGGTAAATGTACAAGAATAACCATGTCACTCAAAAAAAAAAAATCATGTCTAATTGTAACTATGAGGGCAGATTTTGACCCCATCATAATTGCACTTTTTTTAGGCTATGATTTATAGAATTTTGCAGCTGTGTTCCCTCTTCATTATGTTTGTGTACATGTGCACAGTTATTACTGATACATAGCGGAGCCCTTTAATAGGTAGATCATTATTAATAAAGTGGCCCCAGTCATTATGGTTACCTCCCTGTTCAAAAATCTGCAGTGGTGTCTTCAACTTAACCCTGAATAAAGCAACGGGGTTAATACCTTTGCCTGACATCGGTGGCTCTCTCTAACGTAAGGCATGATCTCTGCATGGCCTCAGCTCCCACCGTCCCCAGACACTCTTGCATTTTCTTGCCACTGTACTGTTTCTGGTCTTCAGTTTCCTTCTCTCACTACCGCTGGGAGCCTGCAGATGCATCCTAGATGCCAGCTCCTCCCAGAGTGTTTCCTGATTTCCTGCTTCCATAATAATAACTCACCCCTAGAAACCAGCGTAAAGCAAGCCATGCGATACTTTGATCCTTACGAGATTTTATTTTTATGATACTTACATTCTGCCTCATTATAGTAATTTGGATACATTTCTTATATAAGAATAAGAATATCCTG
The DNA here is from genome assembly GCA_004363605.1 of Indri indri. Classification (NCBI taxonomy): domain Eukaryota; kingdom Metazoa; phylum Chordata; class Mammalia; order Primates; family Indriidae; genus Indri; species Indri indri. The sequence continues at coordinate 12,732 of RJWJ010013418.1, read as the reverse complement.
TTTTTCTCTCCCTGTCATAAACATTTAGAGGCAGAGATACCATTTATTTTTGTACTCCTTTCTGCATTTGGCATGATACCTCATACATGAGATCGTAGACATTTTTTTAGTTTGAACTGAAAATTTGTTGAGATGTTTTTTGAAGTAGAAAGAACCAAGGTTTGTCATTTACTACTGATTTGCTTCTTTAGCCCATAGCTGGCTTCCTTTCCCCTTTTGACCGGGAACAAACCTTTGATTCACAGCTTGAGAAAGTCCACAGTCTCTTCCGGCGACAGTTGGCGATCCCACTTTATGGTAAGAGAAACTGACATGTCAGCAGCCTGCCCTTTGTGGGTTTTTAAAATGCTTTCGGGTATGTCGTGCGGTTAGACCTTTCCCAGCATGGCGTGCAGCAGGCAGGGCTGGTGTTCTTGTTGTCACTGGGTGCTGTCCCTCTGGATGGTGTCCTTGGTGAAAACAAATCTTGAATTGTTGATGCTCAGCAATTCAGAGGCAGGACTAGAAGCCAGACTGCGGGCCTCCCTGTCGAGATCTCTTTCCAACCATGAAGCATTGCTGGAAAGGCGGAGATAGGGGTCTGTGAAAGGAGTAGGGGAACTGACTCCCTGTATTTTCTGGGGAAACTTTATTAAGAGTTCCATTGCGAGCATTTTTTCTTCAGGAGTAACCTTTTCCATAACAGAGGGGGAGTTTTACACGGGCTGCGGGGGTGGTTTGGTTCGGAAGTACAGTTGACTGTAAGTACTCACATCTGAGTTTCTTAGAGTTGGGTAGGTCTCCTTTTTGGTGACTATTTTGGCAGGCCAAGCCTTTCAGGCTCTGGGGCTACGTGCCTGTGCGGCGCTGGGGGGATTTTTCTGAGTAGGGGAGGAGTTCGGCACCACTGTTCGTTCCTCCGGCACGGTCACGCGGTGCGCACACTCCCAACCTCTGGGCAGCCTTACTGGAGCCTAGGTGTTCTCTTCATGGTTTGTTTGGATTCCACAAATTGTAAAGTGGCTGTCCGACTGAATCACTGGTGACATGCAGAAGGGCTAGAACCGAGCTGGTTGTAGATTTCATCTCGCATACCAAGGTGAGACAGCTTAGCCTAGTGGTTAGAATGTGAACTTGAACCAGATCGCCTGGGTTCACAGCCTTGCTCTGCTGTTAACTGTAGACAAGTGGCTTAACCCTCTGCTTCAGTTTCCTCAACTGTAAAACGAGGATCTCAATAGAGCCTACCTTGCTGAGTGGCGAGGATCAGATGAATTAATGGATGTGAAGTTTTAGAACATAGGAAGCAGTAGGTAAGTGTTGCTAATGGTGTCGTCGACTCTGATTCATTAGCTGGTAGGTTTGTCTGGGACGTTGTTTTGCCGAGATTCTAAGACCAAGTCTGGGCTCCGAAGAATGCAGAATATGATCAGTGAGGGCTGCCGTGGCCACAGAGGTGGGAGGGGTTCGTGGTACCTGAGTCGCACAGTTTAATGTATGTTTGGGTTGGTAAAACCCAAACGGGGCTGAATCCATCTTTCAATAGATATGGAGGCCACGTTTGCAGAGTATGAGGAATGGTCAGAAGACCCAGTACCAGAGTCTGTAATTCAGAACTATAACAAAGCGCTGCAGCAGTTGGAGAAATACAAACCCTACGAGGAAGCGCTGGTGAGTGTTGGCTGCTTTTGTACTCAGCTTCTCTCTGCAAGCATTTCCCTGATTGATAGTTGCAAATTAAACAGTATCTTTAAAATTTGTTTTGTTGTGAAATATGTAGAGTGTATAAATGTATACATACAGTTTACATACTAATAATAAAGTGAACATCCATGTACCCACCACCCAGGTTAAGAAATAGAACATTGCCAGTACCTTAGAAGTCTCCTATGTGCCCCTCTCCGATTGCCTCCTCCTCCCTCTCCCGAGAGGTAATCACTTTCCTGACTTTTGTGATAATCATTCCCTTGCTTTTCTTTATAGTTTTACAACCTATGAACATATCCTTAATTAATATATTGTTTAATTTTGCTTGTTTTTGACCTTTTATATAATGGAATCATGCTGTATGTTTTCATTCAACGTGTTTTTGGGTTTTCCTCATGTTGCTCAGTATGGTTACAGTGTATTTGTTTCCACTGCTATAAAGTTGTCTCTGGTTACCGCAGTGTATTTATCCATGTAAACAGTTACATGGATAGTTGGGTCACTTCCCTTTGCTGCCAGGAGGAGCAGTGTTGCCCTGAACATTCTTGTAAATGTCTCCTGGTACACATGGAAAAGAGTCGATCTAGAATGTATATTAGGGATGAAATTGCTGGAGCGCAGGGTAATGCTACAGTGTTTTGCAGGTTATGAATTTGCACTGGTGCCAGCAGTATCTGAGTGTTCTCATTGCTCATGCCACTCTTGGACATTGACATACTTTAGCCAATCTGATGAGTCTGAAATTGTAGTTTTAATTTGTGTTTCCCTGATTGCTGATGGAGTTGAGCTGCTTTTCTAGTGTGTTGGCCATTAGGATTTTCTTTTTTCGAAATGGCAGTTAAAGTCTTTGACCCATTTTTCTTTTGATTTGTCTTTTTTCTAATCGATTTATGGGAGTCCTTGGTCTTAATCCTTATTTTTGGTCATACATAAGTTTGTTGCTTGTCTTTTCGCTTTTTTAAATGTTTTTTGGTGAACACTTCCTAATGATAAATCCAGTTAGTCTGAAATTTTTTACTTATTGTTTGTGCTTTTGTTGTGCTTATTTAAGAATCTCCCCTACTCTGAGGTCTTTAGTATATTTAGCTCTGTTTTCTTCTGAAGGTTGTGTAGTTTTTTTATTTCATGGTTAGGTCTTCACCCACCTGGAATTGATTTTTTGTGTATGGTATGAGGCTGGGTCTACCTTCGTTTTTCTATGCAGGGAACCAGTTGTTCTAGCTCTGACTTCGATAATTCCATGCCCCCCTCACTGATGTGCAGTGGCACATCTGTCATAGATCAGGTGTCCGTTTATGTGTGGGTCTTCCTTCTTGGGTTCTCTCTTCTGTCCCACCGGTTTATATTATACTGTCACAATGACGAGATGTTTTAATCCAGGATAGAATAAATCCATCCACCTTGTTCCTCTTCAGGGAAGGGGAGTCTTGGCTTTTGTTAGCCCTTAATGCTTCCATCAGATTTAGAATCAGCTTTTTAGTTCTATTTTATTAAACTGTTGAGTTTTTTAATTGGGATTACATTGAATCTGTAGATCAATTTGGGGAAGAATTTACATCTTCTGTCTTCTAGTCTGTGAACATACTGTAGTATAGGTGTCTGCTATTTAGATCTTGTTCTTCTATAAAGCTTTATAATAATTTTATAAATTTATCTAATGTCTTCAACACATTTTTTAGATGAGTTTCTAAGTGTTTTTTTTTTTTTTTTGGAGACAGGGTCTCACTCTGTAGCCAAGGCTGGAGTGCAGTGGCCTCCTTGTAGCTCACTGCAACCCTGAACTCCTGGGCTCAAGTGATCCTCCCACCTCAGCCTCCGGAGTATCTGGGACTACAGTTGCGTACTACCATGCCCGGCTGCTTTTGTTTTCTTGTTATTTATCTTGTCTTTTTGTTTGGCCCACCAGGCATCATTTTTAATAGAGCATTATACAGTCACAGTTTGTTTAAATTTGCTACGTGCATTTCCTGCTTTCTTTGTTCTTCCTTCCTTCTTGTATCCTAGGTCTTTCATCTGGAATCACTTTTCTTTTGCTTGAAGTACACCCTTTAGAATCTCCTGCATAGGAGATTTGCTGGTAACAGATTTTTTCAGTCTGAAAGGTCTTTGCTCTCCTTCTCGAAAGTTATTTTCTTAGGCTTTAGAATTCTAGACTTAACAGTTATGTTCTCTCAGCAGTTGAATATTTCTGTCTTCTGGCTTCTCGTGTTGCTATTGAGAAGTCAGCTGTTTAACTCTTGCTTCTTTGAAGGGTAATTACCTTCAAAGTGATTTTTTTTTTCTGTGCTTTTAATATCTCATTGGTTTGGTTTGATGTCCTGCAACTTCATTATAGTAGGTCCAGATGTTAATCTGCTCAAGGTTTTTTAGGCTTCTTGACTCTGTTTCTGGAATCTTTCTTGGCATAGTAAGAGCACGGACTCTCAGAGTCAGGCTGCTTCAGGTTTGCATTGCGGCTCTGCCACGTGCCAGCTCTCTGACTCTGGGCCACTACTTCACCTCCCTGTGCCTCAGTTTCCTTAAATGTAAGGTGGGGATAGTGCTGAGACCTGCCTCACAGGACTGCTGTGAAGATCAAATTCTTACTATATGTTAAGCCAGCAAAAGCTTAACCTTTACTTAGCTTCCCACCTTCACTTAGATTTTTTCCTTAGTACTTAGTATTTCTTGTTTATTTTTGCCAGTTTGTTGATTTTTTTTTTTTTCTCCTTTCTTTCCTTTTTTTTTTTTTTTTTTGAGACAGGGTCTCACTCTGTTACCTGGGCTGGAATGCAGTGGCATCATCAAAGCTCGCTGTAATCTCAAACTTGTGGGCTCAAGTGATCCTCCTGCCTCAGCCTCCTGAGTAGCTGGAAGTATAGGTGCATGTCACCATGCCCGGCTAATTTTTCTGTTTTTTTGTAGAGACAGGGTCTTGCTCTTGCTCAGGCTGGAGTTGATGATTTTTAAGAAGATGCTTTTTATGTTTAATCTAGCCATTTTAGTTGTTTTCATCGTCATGGGGTGTCTGGGTAACTAACTGCTGTTGTTACTGGAGACTGAGGCTCTAAAACATTGTCTTTCTACATACTGAGATGTGTGATCTCTTGCTCACCTGTACACACTCCCTCTCGTTTTCTTTTTCTCATGTAAATGTTTTGTACATATGTGCTTGTGTTTCACAAAGCCTCATCCAGCTCAATTTTGTCATGGTTATCTCAAGCAGAGCGTGGCTCAAGAGAAAAGAAGTTGAATAAGAGGTTTTTGTCTAAAAGGAATTAGTGTGTCTTTGGATCGGTAAACATTCAGCACAGCCTCCTCCATCTTCTGCATGTAGCTGTATTCTTACAGGAACTGGCGTTTGGAATGAGAAACCTGCAAGTTTTTCCAGTTTGGTTGCGTTCACTCCACTCAGTAGGCCAAGAAAGTGACTTCTGTTTTGGAAGGATGGTTAGCAGGGGTCTTTGGCAGAGGTGTTGCTTTTTCATTTAGTTCCTGATGGATGGGCGATTTAAATTCCCTGTGGTCTGGGAAAGGATTTAGAAAAGGGTTTATGGCGCCTTCGTAACTATTGCCACGGAGCGGCACTTTGGGCCAGATGGGAAAGACTCTCGTTCTTTCCTCAAATTATGGATCCCATTGTGGAAATTACAGATTCTGTTGTGGAGTAGCTCCGAGAGTGAGACTTGGTGATTCTTACTTTGCTGTAGCCAGTCTTGCCAAAACTTGTTTCATTTGAAGATGTGTTGTGCCTCCTGACATGGTGTCAAGTAACTCAGTTCAACTTCAATGCACTTTTCCTGTGCTCCAGCTGCAAGCAGAGGCGCCCAGGCTGGCGGAATACCAAGCGTATATTGATTTCGAGATCAAAATGGGTGATCCCGCTCGCGTTCAGCTGATCTTTGAGCGTGCCCTGGTCGAGAACTGCCTTGTCCCAGACTTGTGGATCCGTTACAGTCAGTACCTAGTAAGATAACTGTTCTCATTTTTATTTTTACCAGTGTATAATCTATTTGAAGAAAATCAGAGCGCCCGGCGTTGGTTGCATGCCGCCCCACTCTGCTGTTTCCCACTTGTCCTCCCTCTTCCTTTTTTCTTCTTTGCCAACTTGTTTAGGAAGTTTCCTTAGTGTTTGAAGATATTTTAAAATGGTTACTGACTGGAAAAAAATTACTTTATTGTTTTAACTATATTGTGGACTTCGTAACAGATTGATTTGTTTCTTTTAATTTTTAATTTTTATTTTGGAAAAATATAAACATGTAAAAGACACACTGTGATAGTAAAATGAAACCTCATGTACCCAAAACCCAGCTTCAACAATGAACAATTATGGCTCTAGTTTGCTTTTATCTTTATTCTTACCTACTTCTCCCTTCTGTGTTATTTTGAAGCAAATCCAGAAATCATATTTCATTGGTAAATATTTCAGTGTGTATATGTAAAATATTTCAGCACGTATTTACATATAAGAGGATCCAAGTGAGGTCCATCCGTTAGCACAGGCTGATGTCTCTTAAAGCTGTTCTAGTCTATAAGTTCCCCCTCTCCCTCTCTCTCCTTCCCTACCCCTGGCGATTGCTTTGTTGAAGAAACCATGTCACAAGAGACATTTTTAAGGAAATTTCTTTTTGTCAGTTGTGCTGGCAATGCCTTGTTGATGGTAAAGTCTTAACAGTAAGATTTTATCTCCTAACTGTGGTATTCTTTCTCACAGGATCGGCAACTGAAAGTGAAGGATTTGGTTTTATCTGTTCATAACCGCGCCGTTAGAAACTGCCCCTGGACAGTCGCCCTGTGGAGTCGGTACCTCTTGGCCATGGAGAGACATGGAGTTGATCATCGAGTGATTTCTGGTGCGGATATTTCTGTGGAAAGACTGCTTCTAAGCATTTGCCCTAACTGAGGAACAGAGAGCTATGGTGAAGTCATTAAATCAGCATTCCCTAGGGTTTTCTTTGGGATATCGAGTGTTAGTGACAAAAAGAGCTCTAAATGGGAGATAAACTGGTGGTTATATTTTTGGCTTTCAGAGCTCTCTAACATTGTGATTTTCTAAGAAGCTGTGGTCTTTTCTCCAGACTTCTTTGACTTGGAACTCTTGTTGCAGGGTGGCTTGTGGAACGAGTCCTTTCTAGAACATAGTCTTTGCAGTGCTGTAGTAGCTTCTCTTTTGAACATTCCTCTCTAGCTTATTTCACTTTGTTGTATATCCTATTATTATTTTTAAAAGTCATGTAGTGTTTTACAGCCAGTAGAGTTTGATAACTTTTTCTTAGCATATTTTTGAATTGGCAACAGATGCTGACTTTTTTCCCCCAAACTCCAGTGACGTTTGAGAAAGCTTTGAATGCCGGCTTCATCCAGGCCACTGACTACGTGGAGATTTGGCAGGCATACCTTGATTACCTGAGGAGAAGGGTGGATTTCAAACAAGGTATTTAAGTGCGTGCGTTTCACCTCAGAACTGAACTTTTTCTTAACACGTCCTTTAGTGAGATGTCCCAGTTCTCAAATACGTTGTGACTGGGCAAATGTTGTAGACCAGCTATTGGTGACTTTTCCCCTAGAAATTTTAGCCGTTCACGTCTTTAACAGTTCTTGCTGTGGATTGTAAAGGAAGAGAAGAATGGTCCTCTGGTTTTTATACTGGCTCCTGACAGCATCTTTATTTTATTTCTCATTTCTCCCTTCTGGCCTTTTTTTATCCAAAATCATTCTTGAAATGAGACCTCTGTGTTATTTTTAATCTTTGAACTCTGCAGGATCCTCTGCCCCTCTCCTCACTAAGCAGCCAGGACACCCCTAACTTGTGCTCGCCCACTCGCGTCAGCTGCTGCCTCATGCAGATAGCTTTCAGCCGTCCTCCTTGCTGTCTGCCCGTGTCGCCCCGGCTGGGGGGACCCCCGTCTGCTGTGATCCCACCCACAGCACCCCGTGTTCACCTTTGTCATTGTGCTGTCCATACTGTACTCTGTTCCAGTTTCTTTCTCCCTCACTACGAGATGAGGGCAGGAACTGGCAATACTATTTCTGTGTCCCCTGCATGATGGCAGGTACATAATGGGTCTCCTGGCAGTTTCAGTGTAGGATTAAAAATAAAGGCGTTCTACATGGTTTCATAAAGGCGTTTTTTTTGCAATTTCCAACAGACTCCAGTAAAGAGCTGGAAGAGTTGAGGGCCACATTCACTCGTGCTTTGGAGTATCTGAAACAGGAGGTGGAAGAGCGTAAGTGTGGCTCTAGCCTGCTGTTTTGCCCAGTTGTGTTTCTTGTTCTTGGTTTTGTCTCTAAATCGCTTTCTAATTTTGACTAATTCCATTCTTGCAGGTTTCAATGAGAGTGGCGATCCAAGCTGCATGATCATGCAGAACTGGGCCAGGATTGAGGTAAATGTTTTTGGACAAATCTGTCAGCTCCATCCACCTTTGAAGGACCTTTGTTTAATAGCGTCCTATTAAACATTAATTAAAATTGCATCAGAATCCCAGGTAATGGCCTACATACACTCTGCAAGGATTCATGCTATTGGCCCAGCTTGGCGTGCGTTTGTTTCTGTCTTGGTGAAACTGTTAGCTCCCAGCTTGAAGTTGTGCGGCAAACGTCCGAATGCCAGCTGTTCACTCCTTTCCCTCCGTCTCTTCCTCGTTGCTGCATTTGCGAGAGTGGAGTGAGCGTGTACTGTTGGCCAGCACTGTACTAGGTGCTGGGGGCGTAAGACAGACTCTGTCCCTGGGCTGTCAGCTAGTGTAGAAGACAAATGATTTTGACAAATCGCCAGGGACACCAGGACGAGTAAGACATGGCACCTGCCCTTGGTCAGCTGGTAGAATTATAAAATTCTAATCATGTTTTGTCCTCTGAGGGGAAGTGAGGTTAAAGAAACTAACATCTGTCAGACAGTTTTGTATGTGGGATGTTTGTGTTGTAACCATTTTAAAGATGAGGAAACTGAGGCTCAGAGAAGTTACATAATTTGCCCTAGTTTGCAAGTGCCAGAGCCGGCATTTAATACTAGATCAATCTTTCTTACTCTGCATCGCCTCTCAAATGAAACACTTGTAGTTAAGTTTGATAAAAATAAAAAATATCAAATTGCAACATGGTGAGAGAGGGAAAAAAGTCCCTAATGACTATCCATCCGGTAGTTGAGTGCCGTGGGTTCCTGTGCTCTGTTCTCAAGAGGTAAAGGCAGGCAGTTCGAGGCTTATACTGCAGAAAGGCTGGAGTGGTTGGGCTGGGCCTGTTACCACTGGAGGGAGGCCTGGGGATTTACGTGACACTGCTAGTTATGCTGTTTGTAGTATATTTTGAGACAGGTGTCGATGTCATATGGTTTGGGTCTTTTCCTAACTGAGTCTACTAATGCGTTTTAGGCTCGACTGTGCAATAATATGCAGAAAGCTCGGGAACTCTGGGATAGCATCATGACCAAAGGCAATGCCAAGTACGCCAACATGTGGCTTGAGTATTACAACCTGGAAAGGTAACTTACTTGGGGGTAGGGGAGAGAGGTGGTGTTTGTCAGGTGTGCACCTGTCTTCAGTCCTAGCTGTTTCCTGTCAGCTTGGGCTTGCTCCTTAGAACGAGGCTGTCTTCCTTCTTTCTGGCTCTCTCATTCGTGGGTGTATTTTTATTGAGCAGGGCTAGAGGACCAGACGTATTTGGTGCTTGGGGCTCTTATAGCCATGCATTTCTTTCTGTTTCTTTTTGTTTGTTTTGATTTTTGGACATGAGTATTTATTTGATTTTGTTGGGAGGTATTTATTTTTTATTATATTGGCTTTTCTATTAACAGAAAAATAGAAAATACTAAAAAGCAAAGAAAAAACCTCATATTGCTTGCAATCACTGACTCAGACATAATCACTGTTAGTTTATGGTTTGGAGTATATTCTTCAAGACTCTTCTATGCTTAAACTTTTTTTAAATAAAAATGCAAGTGTAGCGTACATTTTATAAACTTTTGAAACTATTTGAATTAAATAAGATATTCCCAAGTAATATTTTTTTTTTTTTTTTTTTTTTTTTTTGAGACAGAGTCTCACTCTCTGGCCTGGGGCGAGTGCCGTGGCGTCAGCCTAGCTCACAGCAACCTCAAACTCCTGGGCTCAAGTAACCAAGTAATATTTTTAACATGGGGAAAATATAAAGCATATGACCAGCTTTTCTATTCAATATATCTTGAACATTATAGATTGAATAAATATATTTCTACATTGCCTTTTTTCTTTTTTGAATATTTTGGTTTTTCCCGTATTTAATGTGTGTTCAAATTAAAGTCAGAATTTTTACAAAAATATGTGATAGTTGCTTTTTTTTTAGTCTTAGCTCCAGAGATGACCACTATGCAGGCTCGTTGAATATTCTACTAGATCAGAAGTTCTCAATTTTTTTAGTCTCAGGACCCCTTTGCACTCTTAAAATTTGAGGACCCTCCCAAGAACTTTTGTTTATGTGAGTTATATCTATTGCTATTTACCACGTTAGAAAATAAAACTGAGAAATTTTAAAAGTATTTTTTAATTAATTCACTTAAAAATAGTAAATCTGTTACATTGAACATAACTTATTTTTTTGAAAAATGACTGTATGTTTCCAAACGTTAAAATAATTTAGAAAAGTGGCATGGTTTTATACTTTTGCCAATATCTTTAGTCTGGCTTAGAGGAGAGAGCTGAATTCTCATGTCTGTTTCTTCATTCAGCCTATTGTGATGTATTTTTTTTATTGAAGAGTATGAAGATAATTTGGCTTTACACAGATTGGGTAGAGAAGAAAGGTGTTTTTTAATAGCCTTTTCAATTGATTGTGGATATTCTTTCACATTATAGCAAAACTCAGCAAGTGATAGTTTCTTAAAGGTTAGTTGCAATGTGGAATCTGAAACCGTATTAATGAATTTCTCTAATTCTGTTACATTAATATCCATTTGTCTATTTTGCACTTTGGATGGACCTTTTATCTTTTACATGATGCCATAATTCTGTGGCATCACAAGTTATTCATTTGGCAAATCCTGATTCACTAAATTATGTAGCTCTTCCATGCCATATTTTATTCTACAGTATAAAAAATTGTATTTGTTCATATCCATGCTTATCTTAGAAAAGTCTCTTTTAAATAAGAAGCTGTCAAACTCACAGTGGCAAATTCCAGTTTTGCAAAATTCTAATTTTCACTTGAAGCTTGGTTGTCAGTGGTTTTCCTTGAAGTGACAGATTCCTTTAGTTTTTGAAAATGTCTGTCAGATACTCAGGTCTGAGTAACCGTGGTTTGTCACTCAGACGTTCTTTTAAGTAAAATGGTGTCCACAAGAAAAGTGACTGCGTCAGTTTGCAACTCAAAAAATAATGTGTGCTTTTCTTTGCAGTAGCCATTGTACTTCAGTATGCAGAAGAAGTGCTTTATGAAGTACTTTACGAAGTGGTTTAAGAAGTACTTCCCATTTCGTCACACAGAATATTAAAGAGATGTGTACTGCCTTGATTTGTGCTAAGGGCCAGCTTTGCTTTTGCACCATTGCGCAAATGTCAACATAGTGAACATAATAATATCTTGGTATTCTTATTAAAAGGAATTTTGACTGCGCAAGACCCCTGGAAAGGGTCTTGGAGACCCTCAGGGGTACGTGGATCATACTTTGAGAACTGCTGCTCTAAATTTTTTTCTGAGTATCCTAATACATATTTACAACATTTATGTATATTTACAACGTTTTAAAAATAGAAATGAGAATATACTGTTTCATAACTGTTATGACTAACAGAATTGTTTTATACCTGTTGTGATTAACAGCATCTTTCCATCTGGGTACATAAAGCTGTGACTCAAGGCATGAAATTGGGCAGGCCCTTGGATTAGTGCTTCTCCCCTCGGGTAGGACTGCATAGTAGGATTTCTCTAGGGACTTTATCGAGTACATAGAGTTGTTGGACACCCCCCCGCCACTGTTGCACATGTGAATGCTGTAAAGGCAAAAAACCTGGTTGCACACCATGGTTCTAGGTGCATTTTCCAGAAGCACCTACCTGGCTGGGGAAAGGGGAAAGCCTTCCTTTGTGTGTGACTGTAGGGACTCTAGTGGAAGAAGGAGAAAACATTGCAGATGGTTCTGAAAACTCAGGTCTCCTCAGAAGCTGGAGGCATCAGAGAGCTTTTGCCTGTGAGAAGACAGCCGTTCCCTCCGCATGCCTTCCACTTTGTGTCCTCGTGCAGCAACCGTTTGCTTTCTGCTTAGGGCACATGGCGATACCCAGCACTGCCGGAAGGCTCTGCACCGCGCCGTCCAGTGCACCAGCGACTACCCAGAGCACGTCTGCGAAGTGTTGCTCACCATGGAGAGGACAGAAGGTGGGACGCTCAGCTCTCTTCTGGCTTGGAGCCTGACCCATTTGCTGTTTGGTCTCAAGCAGCAGCTTCTGGTTATAGTCTGTGGGGACAGATTGCATTTATGGCTGCCACCCCTCAGGTGGTGCTCTGTGTAATTGAAACACACAACCACAGCTCTTGTCAGTTTCCAGCCACTAGGGAGGACTCTGATGTAGCTCTAGCGTAGGGGTGCGCATAATTTGTGGTGAGGGCTGCGCTCTGTAGGTTGTTTAGTGGCATCCCTGGCCTCTACCCACTAACTGCCAGTAGCGACCCTCCCTGCTCCAGCTAAACGTGATAACCAAAAATGTCTATAGACATTACTAAATGTCCCTTGGTGGGCGAGATCCCCCTAGTTGAGAACAGCCGCTCTAGTGCAGTGTCTGCTCAGCAAGGAGCTCAGAGAGGCAAATGGCTCAGGGTGTTCTTTGCTCATGCATGTGTCCCTTGTCACATTTCAGCGCCTTCAATGTTAAGTTGTAGAACTAGAACCAGTGGAAAAATAGTATGAATTTATCCATGGGCATGGGTCTGGATTTTGGCTTTGAACCCCACAGAACTGGGATTCAAAGATTCAAATAACAACAAAAAAGAAAAGAAAAAAACCATCTTAACATTTGAGTAGCTCTTGAAGTTCTTCAGTCTTAATATAAATGTTTTGTACCTTTGTAGTAGAATAGTTTCGTAATTTTTGCC
>RJWJ010013417.1:0-39933 GCA_004363605.1 Indri indri | reverse complement strand
ATGTTCCTGCCCCAGGGCCTTTGCACTTGCTCTTCCCTCTGCCTGGAATACTCTTCCCCTAGATGTCAACATGGCTCACTCTTCTGCTTCCTTCAGGGCTCTGCTTAACTGCCACCTCTCAGAAAGGCCTTCCTGGACCCCTCCACAAAATATCAGCCGTCTCTATCCCCTCCCTGACCGCCCCTCAACCACTCCTTCCCAGGCTGTCCTCGCCCTGCAAGGGTGAGCATGCTGTGTATTTCCTCACAGCACTGACGTTACATGCTCGCTGGTTTTCAGGGTTTGCCATGTCTCCTCCACTAGCGTGTCAGCTCCGTGGGGGCACGGACTGTATCTGGCTTGCTTGTCACAGAGTGAGACAGATACGCTAAATCCCCGGGGGCTAGTGAGAAGCCCGGCACAGAGAAGGTGTGCGGACCACAGGGAGATGCATGCGTGTACGGCACCAAAGCCACACTCACGCGCTCTTCCAGGTAGGCCTCACGTCTCGCACGGAGTAGGGGCCGATGGGCCTGGCACCTCAGCACCCCTGCTGATCAAACAGCCCTCCCTCCCCCGCCCCGACCCCTCAGCCTGCGGCAACTCCTGGAGTGCAGGTCTTGCCTCTCCGTGACCGGGCCGCTGGCCCCGGGGCTCCGTGAAATCCACACCTTGACTGTGCTGCTCCCCGACCTGCTCAGGAATTCAGGGGCCCGCGAGGTGGTGAAGCACCCATCTAACCCCGCAGAGAAAACACTGGTGTCCAAGGAAGACCGATGAGGGGTTCAGGGAAAAGGATTCAGCCCCAAAGTCCTCTCATTGGAGAACCTGATCTCACCATGACAGTTTTTCAGGACCGGGTCAGCTGCGCGAAGGGAGGCGAACCCGAAACCAGCCTCTCAGGCCGAGGATGGGCCTCCCTCAGGCAGGACGCCCGGCCTCTCCCAGGGACCCTGCCCAGAGGCCTTCCCAGGCTCACAGCACGGACGGGCTGGTACGGTCACCTGTGGTTGCCGCAGGGAGCCCCAGGGTGAGGGACCCGAGAGGGCAGGGAAGGCCACATACCTGTCCCCTTTGGTTCCTGAGAAAGAGGAACGGGGACAGGTGCTTCCACTGGGGATCCCAGGCTCCAAGGGAATGATGTGAGTGGGGCAGCCTGGCCTGTGGCCCTGGGTCCCTGCGCCACCCTCAGTGACATCAGGAAACCAGCCCCCAGGCTGCTGCTTCCCACACTTCTGCCACGTGGTGACGCTGTTAGCAGGATACTTTTTAAAAACAAAACACACAAACAAAAAACCCCCCAAAATACCTCATACAGAGTTCTACAACTGACAAAGCTTTCCTGTCAGTAATTAATCATAATACTAACAGTGGCTTAGCTTTTATCAAATGCTGGTTACATACCAGGTGTTGTAGTAAGCACTTTTAATGTAGTATCTCAATTTAATCCTCCCAGCAGATCTATGGCCTAGGTATTGACCCTGTTCCCTCATTACAGACATGCAGAAAACAAGCCCAGAAAGGTTAATTAACTTGCCCAAGGTCACACAGCCAACACATGGAAGAACTGAGGTTTGGACCCAGGCTTGTCTGATTCCAGAGCTCAGCTTTTTACCCATTGAGCTTTATCAGTCTTCAAGCCACATGGTCATGGCTGAAGTAGGTCAGAGCAGTTTTAACTGGGGCTCAGAGAAGCTAAGCGGTTTGCTCGCGTCACACAGCCGGGACCGTCTGCCTGCAGATCGCAGGTCTTTCTGCCCCAACACCACTGCTAGTCCCCAGCAGGCGAACGAGCCCCACAGCATGGAGGGAGGCGGGTCCCCAGAAGCATCTGTGCAGAGAGCCACCTTCCCCACATCCTCCCCCACCCACTGAGCTCCCGCACGACATGCCGCCCCCAGGCTCTATTTATACCCCAGTGTGGTTGTCACTGCAGCCTGGACTTCCCTGTTTCCCTCCCCTGAAACGAGAAGGTGACGGAAGCTGGGTGGTTTCCACCGAGACTGGGTGGTTTCCGTGGAAACACCACATCATTTGCCAGTCCAGAATGTGGCTGAGGGACACGGCGGGGCCACAGGGGCTGGTTCAGCTCGGAACGGATGCCTTGGGGCCCCAGTGCCCAGGAGTCCTGTGCTGGGAGCCCAGGGAGGTCACCCTGGCAACCAGGTCGCTGCTGAGACAGTAAGAGCCTGCAGGTGGCGTGAGCAGATGTTCAGGATCTCACTGCATCCCTGCGGGGGCCGCTCTGCTGTTTCTGCCCACCCTGCGCCCATTCTCCCTTCTTCCTGAAGACTGAGGGGTGATCGCCCCTCCATCACTCCATGGCTGGGGAGGCCCTGCCGTCACGGGCTGCCCACACCCTGGGCATAGCGAGTGGTTCAGGGATGGGCTTGAGACCCAAGGTCGCAAACATGGCCCTTCTGCTGCTGCGGGGGGATGAGGACCTGAGCTCGCCTCAGGCTCCACTGGGGACAGCCCTGCCCAAGAAGGCAGCCAACGGAGGAGGGCCCGGCCGAGGGGCAGAGAGGGGCAGAGTCCTGGCAGCAGCCTTTGGAAACCTGGACCCTGCTGAGCCCGCGGCCAGCTCTGGCCACTTCGGCACATGCAATGAGGAGTCCTGCCCGGGACCGGCTGCATACGTCACACCCAGTGCAAAATGAAAACGTAGGCCCCTTGTTTAAAAATGATTAAGAGTTTCAAGACAGCAACAGCAGAGCATGAAAGAGAGCACAGTCCTTCGAAGCGGGGGACCCCGTGTGATCCCATAGGTCGCATGCCTAGGGAGCCAGCCCTTGTCCTGCCCTCCACCCCCCTCCCCATTTCCCAGGAGAGAAAACTGGCTCAGAGAGCTGGCACAAAGTCCAAGATCGCACAGCTAGCGAGCAGCAGAGACACGACCGTGACCCTGATCCGCGCAGCTCCGGGGCCCTGAGATCCAACCACAGCGAGCCATCCACTGCCTCCACCTGGCCGGAGATCCCACTGCCCTCTGGTGACTCTGCTCTCTTCCCACGGTGACGCTGTGCTTTTATGTCACCTTGTAGTGTGACTTTTCACGGAGTCAGAAACAGAAGAGAGCTTTGAGTCCAGCCTATTGTTCAAAGGTGAGAGTCCTCCCATACTGTTCCAGGATCTACTTCGATGCTCCCTGTGATGGGGAACTCAGCACCTCACACAACAACATGAGGCAGAGGACTCATTTTTTGTCATTGTGCCCAAATGATTCCTGCACACTTGTATTAGTTTGCATCTTCCCCCAACCCCCTAAGTCCCAACTGGGACAACATAGAACAAATCCAGTCTCTCTCTCCCAGGACGAATATCATTCAGATATTGGAGACCAGTCTCCAGGGTAATTTTACTCCCTCTTTCTGGGGAACTTTCCAGGCTCCTGTGCCTGTTCCTGGGGAAGGTGTGCAGGCCTCTCCCATGCTCCTCACTCAAGCCGCCCCTTACGATGAGGCACCCCAAATGCAACGTAAAGGACCCATATTCTCCCATCCTCTCTCCAGGTTTCCCATGGGAGATGCTGCCGAATGCTTTGCCGGGACACAGATACACCAGCTCTGAGGCTTCTTCCCGGGAGGGAACCAGGGCGCTTTGCCACGGCGAGGGTGGAGGTGTGTACTCTCCGTGACCACTGGGTCTTTCCCGAAAGCCCGGCTGCACCCCACATCATCAGCCACCCCGGAGTTCAGAGCCAGCACCCGGCGTGTGTGTGGGAGACTCTGCTCAAGCTTCTCTCCGCAATCCCTTCAGGCGGGGCACCCTGGACACCCCCTTTTCCTTTCCTAACAGGGAAGAGAAAGGTCACCTCTCCCTGTGCCCCCGTAGCCTGCCTGCACATAGAAACCCGGGCCAGAGGACCAGAGAGACCCTCGCAGAGAACCGCGTTGGCCACTAGGAACCCGTCTTACCGCCTGTGCCAGGAGGGCGCGTGTGCACTGGTGATTTGGGGCTCCCTGGGTGGGAGGGGGGAGAGGGGAGGAGGAGAAAGGGAATCACTGTTCTCTGGCCGACCTCTCTGGGGAGCAGGCCGGCCCAGCCACCGTCACTGCCCCCACCTCCGGCCAGGCCAAGCGAGCCCCTTCCTCTCCAAGCTCTCAGCCCCCAGGCCTTCTGCTCCAGCCGCTGATATGAGCTCTCGGAGCCCCAGCGGCCTGCCCTGCACAGGTCGTTGCGTTAGTGGTATGGCCTACCTGAGTGCACGGAGCCCAGCGCCCAGCACGTCGTAGGAAACAGTTGACCTCCGCTTCCTTCCTTGTGACCCCCTTCAACCCTCCACTGTCTGGAGCAAACAAGTCAGAATCCCAGAATGCCAGAGCTGGGAATGGCCCAAGAAAGAGGTCACTCATGGCTCAGAGAGGCGAGTTAACTCATCCAAAGCCACACAGCAATCAGTGGCAGGGCCTAACACCCTGAATCCCAGACCTGGGCTCTGCCCACTGAACAGAGGCCAGAAAAACAATCAGATGAAGAAACAGCCAGAGGGCTCTTCGCTTCACACCCAAGCCCTGGTTCCCACAGCCCTTGCTCTTAACACTGACGTCAGCAGGAACAGCTGCCATTTACCGAGCCCTCACCAGGCTCTGACGAAGCTGACAATGGTGGCAATACTAATAAACACCCGCAACAATGCCAGCGACGTCTGCTCTGGGCCGGGGGCTGCGCTGGGCCCTTCCCATGCCAGCGCTTCATCTCTGCCACAGCTACGAGGCAGCCCCTGGCGCTCGAGAGCTGAGAAATGTTCGGATTTTAGAAAGGGGGTGGACAGGTCACACCCCCAGTGGGGTCTGGGGCCACCCCCTGCAGTCGCTCCATTCATATTTCCTGAGGGACACCCGAAGGGGGTAAGCACAGACCAGAAACAGCCTCACTTCCGTTCAGGTTCTGCTTTGCCACCAAATGAGTTGCAAATTCTGCTTTTGGTTTTCAAAGCATTTTTGGATCTCGGAATTGCAGATAAGGGGCAGTGGGCCTGTGTCATGACTACCATCTGACAAATGAGGAAACTGAGGCACAGGGAGGCTGCGTAACTTGGCCAGGATCTCAGAGCAGTGGTTCTGGAGTCGAAGCCCTTGGCCACCACTCTATAGGTTATAAATGTGTCCCAGTCTGTGTTCCCCCTTCAACCCTGGGCAGGGATGTGGGGTCAGGCAGGTCCATTTTCCCCAGTTTACAGAAGTGGAACCCACGGCTCTAGAGGCTACATGCCCTGCCCGAGGCCTCCAGCCTCCCCATCGCTGCCCTGGGAACAGTGGCTTCCGGGAGCAGGGGCAGGAAGGACAGACTGCAGCCCCGGAGACCACTGCAGGGGCAGCGCCGAGGCCCACTCCCACCCACCTGCCAGGAGGCCCCCGGGGAAAAGATGGGGCCCATCTCCTTTCAAAAGGCCTTTATCCTCCAGGCTGAGACAAGTCCCACCTCCCCAGCTGGGCCCATCTGCAGGAATAAACACCATCAAGGGCATGTTTAGTCTTCCATTGAAATTTACAATGTGCTAGGAAAGAAAAAAATAAATCATTCATTCCAACTCAGGCGATATGGCGGCACCAGAACTTCCCCAGGAAAGCCGGGAAATTTCCAGGCAGGCTGGGACGGGGTGGGGTGGGGGGTGAGGTGTGGAGCCTGGGGAGGGGGAAGGGAGTGACAGGGGAGGGGAGGGGACGCTAGGGTACAACGCCCAGAGTCTGGACTGGAGTCAGGAGGCCCGATTCTCCAAGCAAGCCCCGTTCTGGGGCTGGCGGGACGCTCTGAGGCTCAGCTCGCCATTGTCGGCCAAGCAGAGGTTTTACCAGCCCCTGGGGAGGCAGCGTGGTGTGGAGGGAGGCACTGGCCTTGGGTCAGAGGGATCTGGAAGGACATCCCATTCTGATGCATTGGAGCTGTGTGTGACCATGGCCAAAAGTCACTCTGCTTTTCTGGGCCTCAGTTTCTTAAAATGGAAAACGTTGGTGCAATTGAAATGTGTGCTTCAGCTCACATCACTAGCTCAGCTCCTGGCACGTGGTTGCTGCCATCTTTATTACTGTGAGATGGTAAATCACATGGGGTGAGAGGGTGGAGTGCCTGAGAAACCTACAGAGGCAACCAGCTTCTGAGTCATAGGAACCAGCTCACTGGGGCCTGGTTCTGATCCCCCTGATCCAGCCCCAGCTGTCATGGGACAGAAATAAGACCTGACCCTACAACCTTTTTGCTAGGAAAGGATTTTCCCTCCACTAACCACTGGCTTCCTGTCTCATAGCCAAATGCGCTTCCTTTCATCTACTGAATCCACTATTTCCCCTTTTGCCTTGACTGCCAGGAAGCTCAGCACCACTCAAGTTAGCCCCTAGCTGCCAAGAGTATCTCAGCCTCTGGTTTCAGGAACAATGGTCTTCCTCTCTCAGTGCAGGTTCTACTCCTGCTATCTGTCTGTCTGTCTCTCTCTCTCTCTCTTTCATTTTGATTTTAGCTACCCTGTGCCTATGATGGGAGTCAGCTGCAATTCTCCTGGGAAACAAGCTGGTTGTGGATTATAAATAAATTAAACAGTTCCAGGTAGAAACTACCACAATGGAAATTTCCCTGGCATGAACTCTGAAGCCAGGTTCTGTGGGTTCGAATCCTGGCTCTGCCCCCTGTAGGTGTGGGAGCTTCGGAAAGTTGCTTGATCTCTCTGCACCTCAGCTTCCACATCTGAAAATGAGGGGAGCAATATCCATAATCCCATAGGATTATTGGGAGGAATAATTAAATGCAATATGTGCAGAGCATTTAGCACTAGGCTCATTCTAAGTTCTATTAAGCGTTAGTTGTTGATGTTGGTGTAATGTTTTCTTAGCTTAGGGATGTGAGGCAACTTGACCTCCAAGTGGTAAAATGCGGGAGACCCTACTGCATGTGGCCCATTGCCCAGCTGAGCCCTGGGGCCCTGCTTCTCTCCAGTGTTACCAGCTCCTGTCCAGCAGTGTCCACTGGAGAGAAGCAGGGCCCCAGGGCTCAGCTGGGCAATGGGCCACATGCAGCAGGGTCTGGGGAAAGGTAAATGCTGGGCTTGGAGCCAGAGAGCCCAGGCTGCCCTCACCCTTCGTCTGCAGGACAGAGATTCTCTCTCGACCTCGCGAGGGCCCAGTGAGGGTCAGTGAGAGAACGAACGTGAAGTGGCCAACACTGTGCTTGGTATCTGGTGCACGCCAGATCAACTGTAGGGACAGTGGGGCTCACCGTCACTGTTCCTGATGTTGTTCTTGCGATTCACCTCTGAGCACCTGCTTCTCCATCTGTCGACATAAAACTTAACCCGCAGAGCTGTTGCGAGGACAAGATAATGTATATAAAGCTTCTGGAAGATACCATGTGCACACAGTAGGTGCTCCATGTGTGCTAACTGTGATGGTCACAATTGACTGGCTTACCCAACAGCCAGTCCTGGCTCCTTCCTCTCTTGTGCCACTGTCTTCAGGGTCTGAGAGCAGGACGCTCACTTTCTCAGCCTCCCTTGCAGCCAGAGGGGCCTTTGTACCCCAGTCTGGGGAGGTCTGTTGGAGGGCTTGCTTTTCTGATAAAAAATGATGGTCATGGCTGGCATTGCCCACTTCCCTTCTGGCCACGGCAGTGGAGATGTCATGCCTGGTGCTGTGGCAGCCATCATGTAGCCATGAGGTGAGGGTGCATGATGCAGAAAAGCCATCACAGTGAGGGTGCTGGACAGACAGCCAGGACCAGGGTCTCTGTGCTTCCAAACCAGACTCTGGCTAAGTCAACAACAAACGCCCTTAGAGTTAAAGCCACAGCAAATCTGATTTTCTATTTCCGAAAGCTGAACACCTCCCTCTGACGCAGGACTGATGCTTTTTATTAATAGTTTCCTTCTGAGCCTCATCTGTGATGAGTGGCATGGATTTAACACTTGCTAAGGTGTCTTAATAATAAAAAGGACGACGAACATTTATTGAGTGCTTATGGTGCTCGCACTGTGCTAAATGTTTTACGAAGAAGATCTCGCAGAGTCCTTGCAACCATCCCAAGAATGAAGTGTTACTATTAGCCCATTTTACAGATGGTGCAACAGGCACACAGAGGCAAGCAACCCGCCCAGGGCCACACGGCTGGAAAGTGGTGGCGTCAGGCTGAGATTCAGGCCCAGCAGCGAGCCTCCCCATGCCTGCCACCACCTCCTCTTATGTTCTGGCCCGAGGAACCCGTGGTCAAGGGGACTGTCCCTGGCACCTGGTGAGACTGTGACAACGGAGAGGCTTCTTGTCCATCCCCCACACCCAGGGCCCATCCCCCCGTGTGGCCAGTCCAGCCCAGTGAGGGGCAGGGAGAGGGAGGGAGCTTACCTTGCCCACGTTGAGGTAGAAGAGGACCCCGGCAGTCACCTGGACGATGAGGATGACGAGGAGGAAGGCAAAGTACTGGGGACACAGAGCAGGCCCGGAGTCAGCTGCGGCCCCACCAGCCTCACCCATCCCACTTGCCTCGGGAGATGTTCTCCACCCAAAGTTCGGGCAAGCGCGGTGCTCAGGCCCCGCGTGGCTAGGTGAGGGGCCAGGTGGGCAGTGCCTGGGCGTGGGGGGCAGGAGGGCTGTACTCACCAGCCCCAGCAGGCAGCGGACCTCGTTGACGGCGCCAATGCAGCCCAGGAAGCCCATGAGCATGGTGACTGCCCCCACGCCAATGAAGATGTAGCCCCCCACGCTGAGTGAGCTGGAGGAGGTTTCTAGGGGGGAGGAGAAGGCATCCACTCACCAAATACGGAGTCGTTAAGCACAAAATCAGAGGGCCCGGCAGGTATGAACGCCTGGCCTCACCTTCCGGGCTGCTCCTTGATACCCTCTGTGGAGCTGGGGTGCTGGGTCAGCCACGTTCCTCTGCTGGCCCCTCACCCGCTTTGGAAGCCTCCTTAGCTGGGTGAGCCCCTCCCCCATGTCGAATTGCAGCCCCCCAGCCCGATCCAGCCCAGCCCGATCCAGCCCAGCCCCCATCCCTGCTTTGCTGTTTCTCCTTAGCCCTGATCAGGACTGAAGAGACTCTGCATTTTACTGATTTTTCCTGCTCACCGTCTGCCCACCCCTGCCCCATCCAGGAAGGTGAGCTGCACCGGGGCCGGGGCTTTGGTTCATTGCTGCAGAACCCGGAGCTCGCAGAACCGTGCCTGGCGCAGTGAGGCGCCGCACACGCCGAATATCTGTGGAACTGACCGACGATGGGCCCGTCAGGATTCCAGGCTGATTTCTGTCCTGTCTGCCCTCTCGTCCATAAAATAACAAACACCAGCCTTTCCTGCTACTCACTGTGCCTGAGGGGCTTCACACGTGCCGTCCCCAACCCTGACATAACCCTGCCTGGCAGGCACCAGCACGGCCCTTTCCCAGAGGGGGGAAGCTGAGGCTCAGACAGGCGCACGGGCAGGGGCCAGAGCTGGGATTTGGAAATCGCGGCCCTCCAATGCCACGCTGTGTCCTCTGATGCGTGGGGCGCACGCCCTGGTACAGGCGTGATGCTCGCCCACTCGTTCAGCCGGCGGATACTCACCGGGGGCCCAGCTCGTGCCGGGCACCGTGCTGCTGGCTGGGGACGCAGAAGCAAGGCCGACAAGGTCTGACATTCGGCGTGGGGGTGGGGGCATACGTACACAGTACGGGATTTCTGGTTGTGTCGGGGGCCACGAGGGTACTGAGGCTGCCAACAGCGCAGAGCGCGACGGGGCGGGGAGAGGGTGGGATGGCCGGGAAGGCAGCCTGGGCAGGCGCTGTCAGCCGAGACGTGAATGGAGAAGTCAGCAAGTGAATACGGAGGGAAAAGCACTCCAGGCAGCAGGAACGGCAGGGGCAAAGTGCCGAGGAAGGGTAAGCTTGGTGTACAAGAGTGGAAAGAAGGCGATAAAGAATGCGCCAAGGGCGAGTGACAGAGCGGTCCGGCAGGCATGGTGCTTGGGCACACGGGGAGGGCCAGATGGCCAAGACCCTCTTCAGAGCTGCCAGTGGACAGAGCCCACCCAGTGGGTGGAGGTCAGAGCACTTGACCAGCATTTCCTGAGAAGCCTGACCGATTGCACAGGGAAAAGCCCATGTCCTATCCGCTCTACCCGCAGGGTGTCGTGATTCCCTGGGGGGCCAGGTGGAGGCTCCCGCGCAGGCAGGTGGCTGCAGACAGCTCCTGCCACGGCCCCAGGCACTCTGGGAGGCTGGGCATCGTTTCAAGGAGGCTGGAGAGCAGCTTGGATTGGGGAAGCTCTTAGGGATGCAGATGCCCACAGGCACCACAGCCAGACAGACTCCCTCAGCAGAGGGCCGAGAATCTGCATTTTTAAACTGCTCCCCAAGGACTGAGGCACAGCCAGGGCTGACCACTGACCGTGCCAGGGAAAACACAGGCCTGGCAGGCTATGACCCCCCTGGGGACCTCGGAGAGCCTGAGCTTGGCCCCCTTGGGTGTTAGCACCCTAAGGTATAGCTACCAAGCTGGGGGGTGGGCGGCTTCCAGATCCGGCTCCACTTCCTGGTCACAGAATGTTCTGGAGCTCAGGAAGTGCCCCACTCTCAGGCTGCCCCCGCCCAGCTTCCCGCAAGAACCCCCAGGAAGCTGGGCGGAGGCCCATGGGGTGAGTGTGGGGGCCCCCTGGAGCTGAGCCCAGCCCTCCCCGCCAGGCCCTCCCCGCTGGCCCGCAGCAGTCGCAGTCGGCGTGGGCAGGGAGAGGCCACCAATTCCATTTTTCCTAAACTTCCTGGATTTGGCTTCCGACAGCTCCTCCCAGTGATTACTCCCAGAAAAAAGAAACTGGCACTGCCCAAAAAGCCACTGTGTGCCAGCCCCGAACAAGGCCCTTTATCCGATTGTCCTGCTTAGTGTCATGCGAGTGAGGCTGCGCTCACATCCTGACTTGCCTGCAGGCTCAGAGAGGCTGTGGGGCCGGGAGGTGCCCAGCAGGAGAGGCCTGAAGACCCCCACTCAGGCCCTCTCCCCGGAGCCCAGCCGAGCTGCGGGGTCCCGCATCTCAGAACGGTTCACTGATTCCAGTCTCTGTGCTTACCCAGGGCCCAGGTCCGCCCCAAATCTGGGCAACCTGACCTAGGAAGGGCGCAGGGGCCTATCCTGGGGTAGCCCACCCGCTGTGCACGACAGAACAACCCTTTACCCTTCCTGGGCCTGGCAGGGACTAGGGAGGTGGAAAGGAAATAGCCCACGCGGAAGGGGCTAGGGGCCAAGAGAAGTGTTCTCACCCCAGCTCTGCGGCTACCAGGCTCCGACCTGGGCAAGCCGTTTTCTATTCTTTTCTCTATAAATTGTGACTAAGTCCTGCTTCTTAAAGATATTATAAGGATTAAATTTGTATTATAAAACTTAAACAGTCACTTAGGTAGGCCTACTGTTCACTAGGAGTGGTTCTAAACTCTTTCCAGATAGAAATGGCTGATTGAATTTCCTACAATAACCTTACAAGGTACATTCTATGATTATCGCTATTTTATAGGTGAGCAGACACAGAGCGGTGAAGTAACACGCCCAGGGTCACAGAGCTGGCGGGCAACATGGCCATGCCTGGACCCTGGCAGTCTGGCTTGAGTCTGCCCTTCACCCAGGCACTTGCAGCAGAGCCGTTGGTACAGGGGTTCAGGGCACGGGCCAGGGTGCCAGGCCACCTGGTCTGCATCCCAGCTCCCCCGCCTGCTAGCTGCGTGCCCCTGGACAAGGTGCTTCACCTCTGAAACACGGTGAGAGGAATACCCAGCCCCGTGGACTCACGGTGAGGACTCGCTGGGTAAGGAAAGCGCTGAGCCACACAGCCTTGGTTCCCGCCTCTGCCCCTTGCTGGCTGTGTGACTCTTAGCAAGTCGTTCTCCACCCCCAGCCTCAGTTTACCCAAGTGCATAGTGACTGGGCTTGCAAATCAGTGTTTCTGAACCCTAGCTGCCTGGGGATCATCTGGGGAATGTCTGACAAACGCCAGCGATCAGGGCCCCACCTGCACTCATGGAGTCAGATCCCTGGGGTGGGTGGGGCTCACGGTATTTGTAAAAAGCACCCCTGCTGCATCCTGTAAGCCTTTGAGGTCTGGCCAGCTCCAGATTCCCGGACCGGAACACGGGGGAGGCTGGGGTTGCAACAGGACACTCCCCCCATCCCAGTCCGGGGGCAGGGTGCAGAGGGCAGAAATGAGAAATGCCAGTGGGCGGGCCAGGCCCTTAGACTTTGCCCTGGGGTGCAGAGTCTGCTGGGTGTGGGCCACGGCCCAGGAAGGTGGAGCCTAGATCTGATCAGGGCTGAGGAGGGCGTGTCCCACACTGGGAGGGCATGGGGAGCATGGGCCCCCCGACAATCTAACCCCAGAAGAGGCAGGGGCACATCGGACGTGGCTAGAGGGTGGACCATCCTTGCTTCCCATCTCATGGAGGGGAGGCCTCGCCCCTGGGGGCCAGGGTGACAGATGTGGCCCCTCCGTCACCACATCCTAGCCAGGTTCCGTTTTATTCAAATCAAGCAGCTGTCATGGGCCAGAGTCCAAACCAGTCGCCCTGGGCAGCTGCTGGGCGGGGAAGTGTGCCAGGCTGCACTCAGTGAGGGGGCACGGCTGTGCCCCCCTGAGCCTCTGCTGGGCCTCCGCGCACCGCAGCAAGCCCCAAAGGCTTCCCGGAGGAGGCTGAGTAGAACCAGAGGGGCTCTTATCCGTGCAGGAATGCCGTGGCTCCTTGCCTCCTGCCCTGAGGAGTGAGAGAAGGAGCTTCCACGCTGTGGCTCACGGGACTTAACTTCTCTGAGCCTCTGGTTCTCCACTGATAAGGCAGGAATAGAGCATTATCTGCCTCACAGGCTGTTGTGGGATTAAGACAGTTGATATATGCAAGTGCCTGGCACGGGATGAGCGTGATAAAAGGCAGCTGGGCCTGGCACCCTCGTGGTGCACACACCTGACCTTCCTAGCGCTGCCTGGCTCAGAGCAGCTGCTTCAGCAACACCTAACATAACACCCCGTCTTCCCTGGCTCCTTCCTGCATCTCTGAAATGGGGAGGGAGGGGCTGCTGCCCATGTTCTGCCGAACGGGCAAGTGGAGGGACAGAGAATGTAAGAGGCTTTCCCAAGTTCAGGGCCCAGGGAAGGGGCCAGGAAGGGAAAACAAGCCTTCCTCATACCCCAGTGCTCTCCAGACAACAGTAGCCTTGTTTGGGGAAGAAGAGAAAATTTCTTCTGGAAACCCCTGCCGTGGGACCCACGGTGCAGTGGTCAGCGACAGGACCTGGCCACGTCCCTGAGGCCGGCTGGAAAAGCGAGGCCTTGAAGCTAAAGTAGTCGTGGGACAGCTCTGCCTGCAGCCCCCGCCCTCCCCCACCGCGGGCTGGGGTCGGGGAAGCAGAGGGGTCCTTACGCAGGACAGAGATGAAACTGCTCCTGTCGGCCAGGATCCACACCCCAAAGCCCAGGATCACCGCGCCCAGGATCTGGAAGGAGAAGGGGGCAGTTAATGGGGGGCCCAAGAGCAGGTTGTGTGACAGCTCCCCTCCCCAGCTACCCCTGTGGCCCAGGCTGGGCAGGGAAGGGCTAAGGGACACAGAGGAGCCACCCCGCTTCTTCTCCAGCCCAGCGATGTCAAGATGTCCTCAGGGCCCAAACCCCAGCAATCCAGCCACAGGGCCCTGTGTCGGGGATCCCTCCTGCCTCCCCCGACCCCCGCAAGCTCATCGTTCTACCGAGTCTTCCGGTGCAGCCTCCTGCCAGGGCGCCTTTCCCGTGCCTACTTCTCCACTCCGGCCCAGCTCAGGGCCCAGAAGCTTCTCTAAGAAGCTGGGGTCTGGGGAAGACTCTCCGTGGACTTGAACATCAAAGCCCAGCTTGACTTCGGGTCTCGGCGACAGGGCCACCTTTCCCAGGAGACTTCCCTGACTCCCCGGGGCAAACGAAGGTGCCTGCCCCCATTCTGTAGCAACCACTGCCCGACCCCTCTTAACAGCCATTCCCCCGGCCTCTCTGCTGTGTTGGTTTCTCTGGCTCAACTGTGAGCTGCGGAGGGCAGGAATGCACCCCTGGCAGTCCTACACCACCAGGTGCTGGGCAGCTGAGGGAAGGAGGGAGCTCAGGAACCAAACTCTGCAGACCCGGGTTAGGAAGGAAAATGAATGCGGGTGATGAGGGTGACAAATGAGGGCCCCAGGCCCAGGGATTCCCTGCCTTCCTCCCTCCCCCTGGGCGGGGTCCACAACCTGAGCTAACCTCCCAGGTGGAGTCCCAGCCAAGATCCACCATCCCGCAAAGCTGGCTAAGCAGGGAAAGTGCCTATAATCTGGGCAAAGCCACAGGTTCCCTTTGGGGGAACCTGTCACCCCACAAGGCTGGATGTTACCTGGGGCCAGGACTGGGCCCACCTGGTGGATAACACACCTTGAGGGTCCCACCTCTATCACCAGCCACCATCCCATAGTCCCAGGTCCAAGGCTAGCAGCTGCCATTAGCCCTCAGCCTGGGGCTAGCATGGCCCCAGGGTCTCACAGCCTTGTTCTGTTGTTATTAAAGATGAGAGCCAGGACCACAGCAAGGCAGGAGACACCTGCCTCGGGCACAACATGTGAGAGGGCACCAAAAACCCAGTTATCAAGATAAACAGTATTTTGCAGTAATACTTTAAAAATAAAATTAAGGCAAAAACATCCATGATGAACTATTAAACTTTGAAATAAAATTTTGATAGGATTTTCCTTTTATCCCAGGCCCCAGAGTGGCTGGGTGGGGTGCCGCCTCTCCCGTTTCACCCTCGGCCCAGCTGCCTTAAAGACCCCTGCAGCTGGTGACCAGACCACGGCCATAAAGGCATGGGGACCTCCCCACATTTGTCCTCCACCTTCCACCAGACTCACCATTAAGGCATCAAGTGTCCTTTCTCCTAGTGAACTGAGCCCTGA
Source organism: Indri indri (assembly GCA_004363605.1). Taxonomy (NCBI): domain Eukaryota; kingdom Metazoa; phylum Chordata; class Mammalia; order Primates; family Indriidae; genus Indri; species Indri indri. The sequence goes on along the minus strand of RJWJ010013417.1, from coordinate 25,074 downwards.
AACTGTCCTCATTTTATACACGGGGAAACTGAGGCCCTGATTTCACACTTCAGAGACTGGCAGCCAGATGGTGGCAGGTGAGTGTAGGGATGTTTGGGATCTGTCCTGGCCTTAGCCCAAAGAGCCAGTCTCTGGGGACAGGAAAGTGGCTGAGACACTGGGGAGGGGAAGGGTCCCCTTGAAGGACGGGCCCCTGAGTCTGCACAGCTGGGAGGAAGCGGGGCTGTCCAGGACCTGGAGTTCGGTTCCCAAAGACTCTTGCAGCCCTGCCCACCCAATCCTCAGACCATGTGGGCAGAGCCCCCTGCCTCATTCACAGGGTGGGCTGGGAGGGAGGACAGCCCCTCCAAAAAGGGAGTGGGGGCAGGGCAGAAAATTCCTTCTGGGCAAACATAATCCCAAGTAGATCAAAATCCCAGACGGCCCAGCTAGCTCTTCAGCTTGCCAAGAGGAACCCAGAGCGCGAGGTCCCTGGCGCTGCCTGTTCGGTCCCTCTGTGGGTCTGATGACCACAGCGTGGCTGCACCAGCGTTGGGCCGTGGCCTACCAGCATGGGCAAGGCACCATGGCCCCCCTTTCTCTGTGAGCCAAGACTGGGGCCTGGGGTGTACCCCACATTAACCACCCTCACCGCAACCTCTGGAGGGGGCTCAGCCAGGCGCCAGGACCCCCGCCAGGGTTAGGCTGCGAGTGCCCTTCCCCCGGACAGCCACAGAATCAGCCACCTCTGGATGTCTTTAAACCTGAGAAGAGCGGACAGGGCAATTTACCAGGGAGTGTGGGGTTGGGAGGGCACACGGGCAGGGATGAACACGAGCACACGCGGGCAGGCGCCAGCACACGCAGCAGACAGAGCAGTTTTTCCAAACCACAAATCCGATCGCGTAACCCCTTTCCAACGTGCATGAAACACAGGCCAGAACCCTCCCGAGGCAGGCCACACGGTCTGTGCCTGGAGGGGCAGGCTGCCTCCCCCCTGCTGCCGGGACCCCTCTCGCCCAGCCACACTCAGAACCCCAGGAAGCCCCTGGTCATGTCCGGGCCAGGCCAGTGCCTCGTCACTCACTTTGCTGGGGCCCATCCCAGCACCCCACACCTGCAATTTATAATCCACTTGAGTAGTTACTGGCTGGAAGCCCACCGCCCCCGGGACACAAGCCCTGTAAGTGCGCAGCCAGGGCTCTTCTGCCTGCGAATATCTGAATACACAGAGATGTCGGACACACGTTTGTCGAGTGATGAGTAAATGAACAAACGCCAACCCTCCTCCTGCGCCCCCCACCCCAGCCCACGTCCTGAGGGCTTGCCCTGGGCCCGGCACACAGACAGTTAACGTGCGACTCCCGCCAGCCCCCAGGAGGAGCGGGAAGGAGGCCAAGGCCTAGATGGCCCCGGACCAGCTCCCGGAGCTCTGGCCAGAGAGAAGATTTTCCAGTCTCTGGTTCTGTGGGGCAGCCTGGGAGCGGGACGGAAGGGACACGTGGCCAAAACCATCAACCCCACCCCCTTTCTCTACTAGGTCTCCCTGTCCCACCCCGCCATCCCCTGCCCACCACAGCATGGAGGACAGTTTCCATACCCCTGAAACTCAAGCCCTGCTACCCCCTGGGCCAGCACCCAGAGCCCTCTCTCTAGACCCCGAAGCCCCCTGGGACAGAGCCGCAGTGCTCTGCCCCCGGCCCACAGTCCTGGACCATTGGCCCTTTACTCTGGGTCTCGCTCCAGACGCCAAGTGCCTGCCAGGGAAGGCTCAGCTTTGCCTGCACAAGCAGCTGCTTCCCAAGGTCCTGGGCCAGTTGGGAGGGACCTGCCCGCCAGGCTGGGGCGGGGAAGCCCAGGCCCTGCCCGGGGTTGGTTCCAGGCCTGGCTGCCATGAGCAGATGGCCGTAGCCACCGTGGGGCCTTAGCACGGATCTCGAGGAAGGAGCTGGAGCCAGAGCCAGGGTGGACAAACGACAGGGCAGGCAGCACCAGGGCTGTCATGTGTGTGTGTATGTGTGCGTGTGTGTGTGTGTGCGAGCGCGCGCAGCACACGTGTGTGCATGTGCCAGGAACACACGTGTACATATCTGTTCATTGGGTTAAAGTTATGAAGGGGGGTTTAGAGGATTCTTTTCTTTTTTTTTCTTAGAAATTTAAAAAAATTGTATTTGTATCATTTTAAGGAGTACAAGAGCAGTTTTGTTACATGAACATATTGTGCAGTGGTGAAGTCTGGGCTATTTGCGTGACCGTCACCCAAACAGTGTACATTGTACCATCGAGTCAGAATGGTTCTTTATTTTCCAAACTTCCTATGATCCTATGTAACTTGTAATGCAAAACTCTCCCCCACCGCGAGTAACTCATATCTGCTGTAGAAAATTTGGAAAGTACAGAGAAGCACAAAGAATAAAATAAAAAATTCCCAGGAATCCCAAAATTAACATTCATAGGGATTTTCTTCTCCTCTCAAAAATATTCATGTTTTTATGAACATATACATTTTTAAAAATAAAATTGGATCCTAACAAATACCTATGGTATAAATGGACTTTTTAGCAGTAAAGGGTGAACAGAAAACATGGAGAAACCACAGCCCCCAGCACCACTCTGGGGCTGGGAAGGCCACACTCACTCACACACTCACACCCCCTACCCCGGCAACTTCGGCGCAGGAGTTTGTCAGTGCCAGGACGCAGGGGAAAACCGAGGCCCCAGGAAAACCAGCTCCGGATGTGCCATGGAGCTTATATCTGGGCAGCCGGTGGCTGGGAGACCTGGGGAGGCCTGCCCGGGTGGGTCTGGGGAACGGGCAATGTGCCCCTCCACGACTTGCAGCCTGGCCTCCCCTTGCTCACCCTATGGGAGCTCAGGGAGCTACACCCCACGACAGGTATGGGGGGGTTCTGGGGGCAGTTGGGGCCTGGAACTGTCACAGGTAAGTTCTTTGCATGGGGGTGGGGGGCGGTCAGTACTGGACATGCCAAGACGCTTCTTCCAGCACTCCTGCTGATGAGCTAGGGGGATGCCTGGGGGGGCTCTCCGCTCCCCACACCCACCTCCAGCCCTGCCTGGCCCAGGCTCTGGGTGCTCCAAGAGAGGAACCCAGTACTTTGCCAAAGAGCCAACTGGCAATGCCAGGAATCTAGCTGCCCCCACCCACTTCCACTCAGGACAGTCTGTCCTCGCCCTCACCAACCGCACCCCATCACCCGTGCCCCCCACCCTGGAGGGGCTCAGGCTGGATGCCCCTGGGGAACAGTCTACCGGGGGCAGTCGGGGCGGCACTGGCCGTACTTACAAAGAACAGCAAGTTGAAGAGGAAGAGAAAGTATTTGGTGACTTTGATGCAGGCCGACCCCATCCCGCCGGTCCTGGAGCTCCCTGGGGAGAAGAGAGAAGGCAGGTCAGCGAGGAGGGGAGCCGATGCTGGCAGCGCCCAGGACCCCGGCCCTAGGTCATCTCGGGTCGCCCTCCCGGCAACCCCACGAGGTAGGTACTAACGCTGTCCCTGCTTTACGGAATGACCAGCCAAAAGCCACGCAGCCGGGAAGAGTGGTCCTACGAGAAGTCTTGGCCACTTGATGCCAGGCAGTTAGGGGCTGCGGCTGCACGGAGGGAAATGACACAGGGAACCCTCACCTCCACAACCCCAGGCTCTGAGACTCTCCCAGATGGAAGTTAGGGACCCAGAGGTGAGACCTATGCCTGTTCCATAGGTCTGGGGCCTGGGGGGTTGGGCTGTGGAGGCTTCTCAGAAAACGGACCGAGTGTTCATTACGAAGGGAATGAACGTGCATTGTGGAACACCCAAGAAACATAGAAAAACAGAAATCAAACAAAAATGTTTATGTCAGCCCAGAGGTAAACATGGTTGTCATTTTCACATATTCCAATGTGTGTGTGTATATATATATATATATATATGTAACGAATGGGTTTCAACAAAATTGGGCTGGTCCTGTATACAGTGTTTAGAGCTTGCTTTTTTGCATTCTGCAATATATAATCTCTGAATGCTGATAAAATGTTCTTCTACAACATAATTTTACATGTTGCATAGGATTCCATCCTACTAATCAGTGCTTAACATTTTGGGAGTCACAGACTTCCCCAGAAAATTCATGTATAGGTAACATTTTGCAAATAACTTCTGGGAGTTCATGGACTCCACGAAACCCACTCCGGAACCCCAACACGCCCAGGTGAAGTCCCAGATACAGCCATACCACAAAGCATTTAACCAGTGCTCTAAGGTTTGACACACGGGTTGTTTCCAAGTTTTCGTAGTCACCCTGGCTGACACAAGTTGTGCTTCTGAAATGACACAAACCGGGCTTGAGCACGCGGCCCCCTTCCACTCCGAAAGATCCCAGGAGAGGGGAGGATCAGGGAGGAAGAGGGGAGCTGGGAGCCGGCTGCCCTCACCCCCTCTGAGACCAGACAATCCAGGAATGACAACTGCCAGCCCTCAGGCCCTGCAGGGCGAAGGGAGCCAGCGCCACCAGGCAGCTGGGACCAGGACAGCTGGCCGGGAACAGCTGCGTGGGCAGAGCTGGGCTGGGTTGGAGGGAAGGCACTAGGCCTGGCTGTGCTCCCGCTGCCAGTGGAGGAGGAGGAGGAGCAGGCCACAGAGAGAGGAAAGGACGGCCTGGGCTTCACCCCTTGCTCCTGCGTACCACGTGAAAGGCTGCCCCAAAGTCTCGCAAATTTGCTAGTCAGCATGTATACGCCCCCTGATCCTTTTCTGGACATGCCAACAATCCACAATCTTCTATCATCCTTGCCCAATGGGAACTCAGCTTCTACCATTCCTCCAGTGATGGGGGAGGTGGTTAACAGGGAGGGCTCGTGCCCTCCCAAGGGGTCCAGTTCAGTTTTCTGGCAGCTTTGTTATAGAGGGAGTTTTCTTTAACTGCCTTTCTAATTTTGGGCACAATATGAAGCAAAGCTGCCCACAGAAGGAAAAGGCTGCCTGAGTGGTAGTGAGTTCCCCGTCATATGTGGCGTTTTTGGAAGCAAAGTCTGAAAAAAAGACTTATGGAGGATTCAAGTGCTACATGGGGAGATTAGACTAAATGGCTCTTCCGGTCTAGCAGGGTCCAAGGTCTGGGTCTGGGCATTGCAGAGACTCTGGTGACTCAGGAAGTGGGGAAGTCCGGTCTCAGCAATGCCCCCCCTGGGGCCTCCCCCAGACCTAGAGAGGAGAACACATGACTCCCCCGTGTCAGAAGAGCCAGAGATCAGAGATCTGAGGTCCCAAAGCCAGGCCTGGCTGGAGGAAGGCCTGCTGGGGGACACCCCACATCAAGGAGGGCTATTGTTTCTCCTCTCGCCTCCCAGCAGAGCGCCTGACATACCAGAGGCACTTAAACAAAGCAGCAAGAGGAGAGAGAGTCTCTCCCAGAGCGAGGCGTGTTTTCCTTTCCTACCACAGACCCGCTTTGCTTCAGCCTGGCTGGGTCTCCTCCCAGCAAACGACACGGGGCAGGCCCCAGGGGACCAAGCCAGGCTCGGCGCCCAGGCGGCAGAGACAAGCCTTCATCTGACCGCAGTCGAGCCGCCACGCGTCTTGAGTGACGGGGCCGTTGGTGTCCTTGTGAAATTGGAGAGATGTGGAAAGAGCTCTTTGGCAACCCTGCGTCAGACCCTCTCCGTTAAGCGGTTTCAGAAAGTTCGGGAAAGGGGTTTCTACACTTTCCGGCTCGTGCGTCCTCTGGGCAGGCTGGGTCTCCAAGGTCAGCCTGGGGAGGGGGTGCGGGGGACGTTCAGCAAAGGGCGGCTTTTAGAAAAGAGTAACTGTGGGGGCTGCTGAGGGAGAAGCCCCCGTGATCTGCACGGCCAGCCCTGGAGCTGGGTTTTCCCATCCTTGGTGAACCTGAGGCTCAGACGGCTCAAGTAACTTGCCCAAGTCACACGGCTCCTAAATGGCGGTGGGTTCCAGAGTCCAGGGTATTTCTACTGTGAAGTGCTGCCTTCTGGGTGGTGGCCAAGACTATTCCTTTATCCAGATGGGTGAGAGGACAAAGTGGCTGCTCAAAGGTGCTCTGGCTTGGTGGGCAAGAAGGTGGCTGGGAAACGCATCGCCAAGGCCCCAGCCTCGGGCCCCTGCCCACGGCAGACGGGACTGGGCTGGAATCCCCCTGATGTCCCAGACCCTGTGCAACCTTGGCTGGTCCCTCGGCCACTCACATAAATTGTATCAGGCACTGGGCTAAGCCCTTCCGCACCCTGTGAGCAAATGGAGGCACAGAGGGGTGAAGGAACATGCCAAGGTCACCAGTAGGTGGACCAGCAAGGACAGGGTCCAGGCCGCCTGGCCCCTTAGGCCACCTGTCCACCCATCTGCTCCCTCTCATGCAGGAGGCAGCCGGGTGGGTTCAGATGCTGAGGCAAGAGCCAGGCAGCCCTTGACTGGCAGGCAGCTCGGCCAATCAGGAAGGACCCAGAGGCTACCTGGGCATTACCTGGGGGAGAAGAACGTGGTGGCCAAGATCCAGAATACAAAGTCTTTCTGCCCTGCAGGTGCAGCATCTCCACCTCACAGCCACAGCGGGGGCGAAGAACATTCTCTACACTTGGCAGGAGATGGGTGGTTCCACAAAGGGCAGGAGGTTGGCTCAGCTCAGGCTGGGGACACACCCAGGTCGCCCCATGATAGGGTGTGGCACCAACTTCAGGGAACCCACAACCACCACCAAACCCCAAGGAGACCCCGAAGCTGGATTCGGAGGGCCTGGGGTTGATTGGCTGTGCCTCCCACGCTGAGCCTCCGCCTCTCAGTCGCGAGCTAGAAACAAGGCTGGCGGGGGCAGGGGTCGGCTAGCTGCAGCCTGTGGCCAAATCCTGCCCCCTGACTACATTTTGTGAGCCAAGAACAGATTTCACCTTTTCAAACCTTCTTCAACACATGCATGTTACATGGAATTCAAATCTCTGTGTCCACACACAATGTTGCACTGGCACGCAGCCATGCGCTGGCCTAAAACACCCACTGTCTGGCCCTTTACAGGAAAAGTTTGCCAGCCTCCGGCATAGGGGATCAAAGGGTGCGATTTACCTGCTAGTGTGTCTGTGAGAGGCACCAGGGTCATGACTGCCCTTAGCGTGGGGTCTTGCGGGAGGGAGAAGCAGGGAGCGGGTGGCAGGATGGATTGCTACCCGGAGAGAAGACACGGCATCCCCGGACAAGACTTCAAATGCTGGCCCTGCAATGCGTGGCCACTGGGAAGGGGCTCCCTGGGCCTCGTTCTCCTCCCTGGGGAGTGGGGCTCCTAACTGCACCCCCTGTCGGAAAGAGATAGTGAGGTCGGTGCCTGGCACAGTCAGGGCTCAGGGAGCCGGAGCTGGGGTCGCTGTCTTTCCCGTCGTCAGCAATTGGCTCAGGACTTGCAGAAGCAACAAGGGGTGAGCATGTTATTTACAGATGAAATTAAGCAAAAAAGAATGTCCCTGACTCTTTTGTTATGACAGAAGGGTCTGTTTGCCGTTGTGTTGAACGTATCTTGCTCTGTGAACCTATCTTGTCCTTCCTCAATAAACTTCAGTTCATGCTTGCAAAAAAAAAAAAAAAGAATGTCCTCCAATGTTATGCTTTATGCTTTCTTGTGTACACTTTTTGTAAACATTGGAAGGTCTGTCCAAGCTTTCCTGTGTTAAAAAAACTAACACCACAAGGGAATGGTATGCAAGTACATCTTATGGGAAAATTCCAGAACAGTCGCGGAGAGCTGTAGGAACAGTAGGACAGAGGTGCTGATTCAAAGTGATACTTTATAGCAGGTAAATTGAACATTGCTAAGCAACTACAATTTAAATTGACCAAATATATCATTTTATGCCAAATCCATTTGTATAATGAAATTATTATACTAATATTTTACCAACTTTTCTCATCCTTTAATACTTACCTCAGACATCACCTCCTCCAGGAAACCTCCTATTCCAGCTGGCTTGTCACCACAGTCACCCCCTGACTCCCAAGACACATGTTGGTGAGGGGCACTTCCTCTCCGCTTCCTGCCAGGGGCAGTGGCTCTGGCTTCTGACTGCCTGGGTTTGAAAGCAGTTATATCACCTCCTAGCTGTGTGACCTTGGACAAGTGACTTAACCTCTCTGAGCCTCACTTTACTCACTTAGGAAATGAGAAGATAAAACCTATTTTGCAGATTTGTCTAGACATTAAATTAGATAATGTGGGTAAAATGCCTGGCACATGGTGGGCTGCCCATAAATGGTAGTTACTGTAACTCATCACGTTATGCAGTAATTTTCTACTGACTTGTCCATCTCCCCGGCGGACTGTGATGTTTGGAGGGGGAAGACTATGTGTTATTTATGAGAGTAAAGCAGGCTCCCAACAAATGTTGCTGAATGAAAGAACGGGTGGATGGATAGATGGGTGGATGAATGGAGGGATGGACGGGGGGCGGGGGGCAATGAATGGACAGAAAGATGCGGGGGGAGGGGGAAGGACTGCCACAAAGAACGCCAGGACTGTTTAAGAGCTCAGCAACCTGAAGGAGTGAAGACCACTGTCCCCGGTCAGCTGAGGCTCTATCATATTTTCAGGCCCCTTCTGTCCTGGCCCAGGGGGTGGGATGCGGTGCAGGATGCGTAGACTGAGCACCCTGAGCCAGTTCCGAGTGCCAGGATCCTCTGCCAAGCCTCCCTCACCTTCCCCCGGAGCCCGTGGGTGCAGGGGTGGGATGGGGGAAAGGCCGGTGCCTTCGAGGGAGCCCCCCCTCTGTGTTGGGTCCCCTGTGAGTTCGCGCATGTGGAGGAGGCAGCTGCGTTCTCCCGAGTGGTTTCTCAGAACGCGAGTCCTAGGACATCGTGTAGAACAAAAGGCTCTGCTGTCGCCGCGTCTGTGGAGCGCCGGGCCTCTCCCCAGGAGGCACCGCACATTAGACCATCCACGTCCCCGAGACGCCCGGCAATAAACACGGCTGACTGAGTCATTCCCAAACTTAATAGCTTTTAACACCATGTGCAACACATCTTAGGAAACGCCAAACCCAAGGCTTTTGAAGGTCCCTTGGGGGCCAGCACTCCAGGACTCTAAGTGCTGTAGGATCCAGAGAAGGGGAGTAAACAGCCCCTCCACCCACCAAGTGGCTCAGGCGGAACATGTGACGGCTCGCTCGGGTCTCCCCCCACGCCCCCACAGCCCCTCCTCCTGGCCCACACCTCACCTCTCACCGCAACCAATGCAGCTTCCGGGCTGCTCACGGCCCACTCCTGCCATCACCCATGCGTGGCCCACACAGCGGGGAGGGCACTTTGAAAAATGCAGCCCAGATCTTGTCACTCCCCTGCTGCAACCCTCCAGCAGCGATGTGGCCAATGATGTATCTGCTCCAAATCCAGACCCCTTACGTAGCTGCGGGGCCCAGCCTGGTTGGCTGTTCCTCTGTCCGCTCTGCTCATCACCCTTCCCCCTCACACAGGCTCTCGTGGCCTCTTTCCTATTGTCGGGGTACACCACGCCCTCACCCACCCCAGGGCCTTTGCACTTGCCGTTTCTCTGCCAGAAGCACCCTTTTCCCAAATCCCACTGTGGGCCTTGGCTCAGAAGGCTGAGATCCCTCTTTCCGGAGGCCTTCCCTGAACACCCCGTCTATACGGCAGGCCTCAACCCCAGTTGCGTATCAGAATCACAACGTGCCAATGCACAGTCCCCCAGCCAGACCAAGTCGTCAGAATCTCTAGGGTGGGGCCAGCAGCCAGGGTTGACACCTGGGTCTGTCACACAGGTCCTCACTGCAGTTATCCTATTTGTCCGCAGTGTGCCTGCATCCCCGACTAGAACGGAGGCTCTGCAGGGGGAGGCCGTGCCTGTCTCTCATCCGCATCCCAGAGCCTAGAACAGTGACTCACACATCCTAAGCAGCGTGTATTTGTGGGAGGGAGGAGAGGAAAGGGAGGGCTGGAGAGGCCAGGAAAAGCTTCTCAGAGGAGACAAGACAGACGAACTTTGGTCCTGCAACTGGAAGCTTCTGATCCCTAGAACGACATCACTGGCTTGCGGCACGGGCAGGCTGTTTTCCCCCTAGGTAGGATTTTAATCTCTTTGGGTCAGAAAAGCTGACAGGAGCTGTGGACTTCTCTCCCTGGAAAGACACACGCGGATGGGCAGGCCCATGCCTCTATCCAGTTTTGGGGGTCACACACCTCGGAAAGCCCACCTGGGCTGAGGTTCTGTCTTTCCCCATCTCCCCCCTCCCACCCCCCGCCTCAACCGCATGCTAGGATTCTCCTGGGAGCTCTAGAAGTTGCGGATGCTCGCCCCCACCGCACGGATCCTGATGAGCTGCTCTGTGTGCTCCTGGGCGGCAGGGTTACACTCTCCAGGGGAGTCCAGTGTGCTGAGACCCAGTGCCGTCCGTCCCTAGCACAGCCCAGTCCCTCTGTCCCGAGTGGGACGCAGCACCTGGCTGGGAGACTCTGCCTGGCACCTGGTGTCTGGAAAACAGTGGCGCGTGGAGCTCCCTGCACCCTGTTCCACCCTTGCCTGCCCGCGGGTTCACTCCCCTCAGGTCACTTGCCCCAGAGCGACAGCACCTTGCAGGAGAAGACCTTCGTGATCACAGCATTTTTCAGAGGAGCCCAGAGAGAGCCAGATAACACAGGGGGCACAGCTCGGGCTAAGCATGGAGTGGGGGCCTTGGCGATTCCCGCTCCAGAGCTCCTGTCTCTACCCGCAGCCCCGTCCCTGTGCACTGGGACTCCCATCCGAGAGGGATGAGAAGCCCTCGATCGATCGCACAGCTGCCCTTGGCTCCCGCCCTGGCCACCACGCATCTGCCACGTGACCTTAGGAGGCACTGCAGAGCCGCTCCCTTGTCAGCGGATGGCGATGCTAACCCTGCCCACCCCACACGGGCGTGCAGGTGAGTCGCTAGCGCACAGCAGGGCTCCGTCCACACTGCCACCTGGCCCTCTCCTCCGCTCTCCCGGCCTGAAGGTGCCACACCTGCCACGTCTTGCCAGCCGTGTGGCCTTAGAACATCACTCCACACTGTACCTCAACTTTCCCACCTGTAAAATGAACTTAATAATGGGGTATGGTGAGGCTTACAGGAGTTAACATTATCTGTAAAGCACCTGGCACCTGGTAAGTGTCAAATAAATGTTTCCAATTATGGTGATGGCGATAATCTGGAAGTTGTTGATTTCCTGACCAACACTCAGAAGCCCTCTGAGGGCCTGCTCCAGCCTCCGGCTGTCCACCCGGCCTAGAGGCCTCCATGCCAGAGGACAACCACTGCTGCTCCTGGACAGGGGCTGGGCCTCCTAACGAAGGAGGCCTCTGCCCCCCGCCCCTGGGCTGTGCCCCCCAGGCCTGCTTGGGGCTCAGAGGCCCAGCCAGTTTGGTGAGTCTGGCAACCAACCCGTGGGGCTCAGCCTGCCCAGCCGGGCAGAAGGTGGAGCGCGACAGCAGGCCGTCCGCAGGCTCCACCTGCAGGCTGGTGCTTGGCTCCTGGCTCTCTGGACTTTGTCCTGATCGCCCTGGAAAGGCTGGGCACGGATGGCTGTGTTTGTTTTCATGTCTGACAGGTGATGTGTTTCCTGAAACTCCAGCTGACTCCGGGAGCTGCCTCTTTGACCCACCCCTATCATATTTTTCAATCTCTGGTCTTACTTTGTTGTTACTGTTGTTGTTAAAACCAAACGAAAAAGAAGCTGTTACTCCAGGCAACGGGAACTAGTGAGACCGTAAAGCAGGATCAGGGTCTCAAGTTTCCTTTAAGACCTCGCTTTGAGTCCCAGCTCTGCCTCCTGTTCGCTGTGTGACCTTGAGCAAGGAAGTTCCTAAACCTGAGCCCCGACACTCTCACCTCTCGCCCCGAGACACTGGTGGGACCCCCCCTCACAGGACTGCCGGAGGATTAAGATAAGGCATGGAAAGACTCTGGGGGCAGTGTCGCCACCCACAGCACAAGTGAGCAGATCCCGCCACCAAGTGCTGGAAGAAACACTCTCAAATCAGACCCTCCCAGGAATCACAGGATTTTAGAGCCCAAAGGCCTCCTTGTTTGTCTTAGAGATTAGGGAACAGCCCCTGTCATATGATCCCATGAACCAGTGTGACAGGCTCCCACTCTCCTGAGGACCTTGACACTTCAGCGGGGACCGAATCCTGACATTTGGGGGAAGGAGGCCAGGAGTTCAAGGACAACGCAGGCCACCCCTGGCCAGACTGCAGCAGAAGAGTGACAGCACTTTATAGTCTGTGTCATGCCATTACCCACTGTTTCACATTTAATCTCTACAACCCTCTGACTGAGAGATTATTATCCCCATTTAACAGACGAAGAAACTGAGGCTCAGAGGTTCAGTGACTTGCCTAAGCCATACAAGCTAAGCCATGATTAAAATTCAGGTCTGACTGAGGCCAGAGCTCTGTCTTCCTCACCTGCTGCCTAAGTAAACAAAGTGGATGGTGGAGCACACCCACCCCACCCTTCCGCACCTCTGCTGCCTGGCCCCCCCAGCCTGCCCCAGCTCCCCAAGGCCTGACTCTCAGCTTCCTGTCAGGAAGAAAAAGATCAGCTCCACTGATTGTGGCCAGGACATTCCTTCAGTTTGGCTGATGAAGTCAACAGATGTGGTTTTGCCTTGAAGCTGAAGCAGTAAAATTAGAGGGCCTTTGCATGGAAGAATGGGGCCACTATGCTGGGAGGGTACAGAGTAGGGGAAGAGCAGACACCTGGAGCCCTCCAGCTCTCCCACCTGGCCCCCATGCAGCCAAAGACTCAAGTTGAGGCTGAGCCATAGCCCCTGACCTTTTGCTCTCCACAGCTCCCTTCTTGACTGTTTTTCTTAGCAGGCTACTTGGGCCCCATGCAGCCCCCACTCCCTCCCAATGCTGGGTTCCAAGGCTCACACATTCAGATTCACTCTGCCAGAAAGCCCTTTGACATCACCTAGTTCAGTCCCCATTTCTCAAATGAAGAGACTGAGGCCCAGAGAAGACAATGAAGCCCCGCCCTTCTAGGGAACATGTGTGTTTAGTGCGTATGTTGGGGGGTAGGGAGGGGATTGGTCAGGACAGGCAGTGCTTCCCAATCTATTTTGCATCAGGATACATGTAGAGAAGCATACCTATTTGTTCAGCACACTGGGAAGGGTAGACGGGACTACATCGGGCCTGAGGTAACTGGCCCACGGCTCTGTCCCCAAAGTTTGAGGAGACAACTATTTCAACACACCTATAACCCTTTTGGGCTCATCGGTTGGGAAGCTCTAATTTAGAGGGACATTTAGGGACTGTACAAGAGGCTTCAAGAAGCCCCAGATTCCAGGGGACCCAGTAATAGAACCAGATCCCCAGGTGGGCTCTTAGGAGTCAGCTACCTTTAGAGATCCTCTCCCAGCCCCATGGCTAGAGGCAGAATGATGAACCAGATCATAGTATGGACTTTGAGAGAGACCTAAATTCCAATCCCATTTCTTGGTGTGGTGTGACCTTTGGCAAGTCGCCTACCCACACTGAGCCTTGGTGTTCTCATCTGTAGAATGTGCCATCTAGGCTTGTCCAGGAGGAAGGCAGAATCAGCTTGCTCAACCCGAGGATGGGAGCATCACGGAGGCAGAGGACTCTGGGAAGAGGTCCTCTTAGGCCCCGTAGCAAGCAGGTTGCACAGAGGTCGTCCCTCGAGGTATGGGCAGACACGGGGCCCTGCAGAGTGCCCCGGGAAGTCACCACCACCCAAGAACTCGAAATGGAGGTTGGGCAGAGGAAGACTGAGGAGGAAAAGGCACATCTGTATATGAAAGCACCTGCCACGTGACTGTTGCTTCACTAATCTTGTTTAACCCCCAAGCCCCAAGCAGGATCACTGGGGCTCAGGCGGGTGCTGGCACTTGCCCTGATCACACAGGGGACAGTGGCATAGCCGACGTTTGACTCCGGAGTCCAACGTCCTACCTAATTTGTGATGCCGCCTCTCACCGCTGAAGCCAGGTGTCAAAGGGGCAATGCCCGGGGCCCAGGCCCACAGAATCGGAGCATACAGGGGTGCGGCCAGGCACGGGCAGGTGTAACAGACACACGGCATTTCAGAATCCTCGCCCTCCACCAGCCAGCTGCGCAGGAGGCTGACACAGAGGGCCAGGCTGAAACAGCAGGACATGCGACCAGGCCTCGCCCTCAGAGGGGACCTCAAAGGGGACAGCACACCTTGCTCCCAGAACAGAGGGCGCATGAGACCAGAGGGCCTGCCCTGCCAGGGGGCTCCCGAGTGGCCATTCCCTGCTCAGAGCTTCCGTCCTGAGCCACTGCCCACTGCGTTCAGTCACTCCCCACTCTGGGATGGGCCAGGGCTGGACACAGGAAATGAATGACTCCAACCCATCCCTGCCCTCAGGGAGCACCCGGCTGGCAGGGGCACAGACGTGAACACGAGCAGTTACACACCAGAATCATCACAAGGCCGCACAGCAACTCCACCCCCCCAGAATACTCCCTCTGAGGGCGGAGACAGGCTTTTTGGAACAGCCTCCGGTATTTAGCAACACCAAAAGCTAACACTTCTGCACGGTTACTACTTGCCAGAGACTGTGCTAAGCACTTCACGTGGCTCGGTTTATCCTTGGCAATGACCCTATGAGATAAGCGCTGCTTTTAACCCCATCGTACAGCTGAAGAAATTGAGATGCAGGGTGGTAAAGGACTTGCCCAGAGTCACATAGCTGCGAGAGCAGGGAGCTGAACCCCAACAGTCTGGCCTGTGCTCTACTACTGCAGGCGCCACGCTGCCTGCAGAAACAGTTATAAACGACAGGTAATTCGAATAGCCCCACCTAGGCCCAATGTATGCTCATTGGGTTTTACAGCCAAGCCTCCAAACCTAACCGAGACACTCTGGGGCCACACGAGGGACCAGTGGCCAGCTCACACACCCATCCAAGAGCCCAGCCAGGCAGGTGGCTAACAAAAGGGTGTGGGCCCTGAGCAGGGTGATTAGGTGGAGGGCTGGGGACTCTAATCAGGAGCCCCACATGGCAGCAGGCAGGCCCTTCAGTCACATCACACCCTCTCCTGGCACTGAGCTCAGGAAGCTAGAGACGGGGCAGCTGTAATGCCACCTCCTCCAGGCAGCCTTCCCAGAACACTCTCCTGCACAGACCCTCAGGGAGCACTCTGTGGCAGCCCTAATTACCTTGTGTATTTAAGGTGGGCATCAGACAGACATGGGTGCAATGCTGGCTCTGTCTACCTCATCCTGTCACTTCCTTAACTTTTCTGAGCCTCAGTTCCCTAGTCTGTAAAATGGGCTAGTGCTTCCTGCCTCCCAAGGGTAAGGTCTCAGCACCTTCCTAGGCGTGAGAGCCATCTGGGCTTTGACGGGCAGAGAGAGGGATGACCGAGACAGGGAAGGCAAAGTGCTGCGCACGGGGCAGGGACTCTCTCCACGGATCCTGGGGTGAAACCACAGAGAGGCGGGGTGGGGGTGGGGTCCTCCTGGCTGAGACCCAGCTAGAGGCAGCCCAGCCCAGGGGAGGAGGAGAGGCAGTGCTCTCTGGAGCCTCACCTCTCTCCCCTTCAGTTCCCCTCCCTCACCTGTCTCTTCACTCTGCAGGTGTCCCCATCTCTGTCTGTGCCTCCCCTGGGCACTCCCTCTGCCTCGTCTCTCCCTACTCCTGCTATCGTCTTTCTAAGTCTCCCCCTTTAACATCCTGAGAGCCCCGGCACACCCGGAGTGTCCAGGGCGATGTCGCCAGCACAGGCCTCGGACCCCGGCCCTGCCCGTGCCAGGAGCCCAGCTCTGGTGAGGGGTGACCTGGGAAATCCACTTCCACGGTCAACTGCAGGGCTCTGGGCCCTCCGAGGACGGAATGAAGGACTGTGCCTCCCATTCAGTGGGCCCCTGGTTCCCAGGCGGGGCGGTGGCTATTCAAGCAGCCCAGACGCTTAGCAGCTCTGGCAGGAAAGCTGGAAACAAAAGGGAACCAGTGCGGCCTGTCAGGGCCCCCTCCCCAGGGCCCCCAGGCCTCTCCTCTGGGGTTGCTGAGTGGCCTGGGCAGCGTCTAGCCCCCTCCGGGTGGGCTCGGCCAGGGTGGCCACGGCTGCCAAACTGCCAGGGCCTCAAGAGATGCTCTGGTTTGACTGCTGGGGTGTAGTGGGGAGGTGCGGAGGGGAGAGTGAGAGAGAGAGAGACTCCCCTGCATCCAGAGCACACACCTGCAGACCCGCAGGCCCTCTCTGGTCCCTGCAGGTAAGTCCGGGCCTGCCGATCCAGGCAGCCCCCACTCCGGAGCCAGTGGCCTTTAATCAGTTCCAAGTTGTGGAACTGACAGAGCCTGATTAAAGGCCTCTGTGTTTGGAGCTGATTCTGTCCCTCTGCCCAGGCCTTGCCCCACCTAGAGCAGACAGAGTTCAGGCCTGAACCGGAGCCAGCCCGGCCCCCCTGCGGGGCCACCCCGAGGCTGTCCTGCGTGCTCCTCTCCCCTGTCTGGTAGCCAAGAGCCCTGCCTCCCCTGTGGCCTCCTTGAGGGACCCGCCCACCCCTGGTTCTCGGGCCCCTTCCCTCCCCCGACCAGCCATCAACACAGCCCCTCCCCAACGTTCTCCTGGGCCTTGGCCTCCCCAGATTCCAGGACCCCATCTCCGCCCCCACTGGGAGTCCCAAGCAGGCGCTGGCTGGGTCTTTATCTCCAGAAGCGGTGCTGGCGTGCTCAGAGCCAGGCCACTCAGAGTCCCCTGAGGAAGCTGCAGCAGGGAGAAGGGGCTTGACCTCTGCCAGCGGCAGCTAAGTCAGAATGAGCGCCCGGGTCCCAACTAGCCCCGTGGAATCCCCTCCACTCGCGCGCTCGGGGCCCTGGGGAGGAAGAAAGGGAAGAAGCCCAGACAGCTCTACCCTGTAATCAATCACCGCCCTTCCCTAAACCTCAGCTTACCTGTCTGCGCAGTGGGGACAGTCCCCAGGCCAGCTCCTAATGCAGGCTGGACATCTGGGACCCTCCCCCGGGTCCTGGAGACCTGGCGCCCTGCCACCCTCTCCTCTGCTCAGGGGCTTACCCACTTCCTGCTCCCGACGCGGGAGGCAAAGTGTAGCCAGGAATTAGCACGCGAGCTGGCAGAGAGGGCAGTGAGTGCCGGCTGTGGGCAAGTTCCTTTCCGTCTCCGGGGCAACAGCTCCTTCCTGTCTCAGAGGGAGGTGTGAGGTTGGAGGACCTACACGCAGCGCGGTAAAGGGACGCGGGATGATCATCGCCACCGTGAGGTCGGGCCGCAAGCGGCTGGGAAGAGGAGGGGGCGCAGACGTACACACAGAGCGAAATGGGAAGGAAGGGTTCCGGGCGCTCTAGGAAGGGGTCTGTGTCCCCAGGGGCCAGGCACGGAGGTGCGGTGACGCCACTGTGGTTTCAGATGGTCACGTAGGGCCTCGCACCTGGGCTGGCTCCGGGGCTCACTTCCCACAAGAAGAAAGGAGCAAAGAGAGGCGATGCTTCTGCCGGGCGACCCAGAGAGCCAGGCCCAGAGCCAAGAGCGCACAGGCCTGGAGGGCCTCCGGGTCTCCAGAGGAAAACGGGGCTGTTTGTTTCCAGGAGGAAACTGGGTATGTACATGAGCAGCCACTGGCCTGACTCAAGGCTCCTGGGAGGGAGCCCTCCGTCACCTGGGTCCGCTCCCCTGGTCTCCTGTTTGCTGACTCTGTGTGATCCCAAGGACAACCCAGGAGATAGGAGCATCCGCTTTCTACAGATCCAGAAACTGAGGCTCAGGGAGGCTTGTGCTGCACCCAGCCAGGGTCACGAGTTGGAATTGACAGAGCCTGACTGAAGACCTCTGTGTTTGGAGCTGATTCTGTCCCTCTGCCCAATCCTTGCCCCACCTAGAGCAGACACGGTTCAGGCCTGAACCCAGGCCTCAGGGGGGTCGGGGTGGATGGAGGCAGAACGTAGCCCGAGCCCACCGCAGGGAAGGGGGCGGTGGGCATTTCCTGAGCCCACCAGACGTCAGTGCTCAGTATTCTGCACTTAACCTCCCGCAAGCATCACAAGTGGTCAATGAGGAATATTTTTAGAAGGAGGAAGCCAGGGTTCAGAGAAGAGAAGTGACTTGCTCAAGGTCACAGCCTGAGAGTCACAGGTCTGAGGCTGACCCATCTCCAGCACACACGGATTCAGCCACCTTGAGCCCTGCCAGGCCCGGGAGGGACTTGGACCCAGCCACAGGGCCTGCTCTCAGGCTGAGCTGGGGAGTTAACAAAACTGGTTAGCCAGCTCACCCCAGGACAGAACCTGAGACGGTTGAGTTGGCTTGGCTACAGAGCCAAGGCTTCCCCGAGGGAAGAAGGTGGCTGGAGCCGGGCCTGGAAGAACGAGGAAGATTCAGGTCAGGAGATGGGAGGAGGCGATGGCATTCAGGCAGAGCCGCAGGGCCCAGGCACCAAGGTGTGGGAGTCTGGAAAGTTCTGCATGGTGCACTTTGGAGGATAGGTGCAGTCCCCAGGAGAAGCCAGGGGGGAACCTGGGCTGGACCCTCCTCTCCCCACCACCAGGGGCCTTGAATGCAAGGCCTGGTCAGGAGCCGGTGACAGGGACAACCTGGACCACCCTATCTCCCCTCCCCATGGGTTCCTGGCCCAGAGTGAGGACCCCTGGTCAGCTTTCCTGGGGTCCCGGGCTCCTTGCACTAGCCCAACTAAGAACCCTGGGATCCCTAAGGCTGAGAAGAGAGAGGAGCCCAGAGCTCTCCCTCCCTGAGGGCCAGGTGCAGGACGGGGCTCAAAGACAACGCGCCTTCAAGTCCCGGCCGAGCACCTCCTTTGCTGCAGGATTCTGGGCAGCTCACTCACCGCCCTGTCATCGACTGTGAAAATGGGCTCAGTAATGACACCCTCCCCTGCCTATTTCACAGGGCGCTGGAGGGCTTCAGGGGATAAGTACATGAGAAAGTTCCCACTGCCAGCAACTATGAAGCAAAAGGGATCATTATGGGAAATGAGGACTCAGATGCCCCAAGAGGGGGAGTGACTTGCCCAAGGTCACACAGCCAGACAGCAGCAGAGCAGGATTTGAACTGGGTCTTGCGATAACTAGGCCAGGGCTCTTGCACTGCGAGACCTTGAATCCCAAGAGAGCTCTGACCCTCTTTGCATGGATGGCAGGTTGGGCAGAGGCTGCCTCCCCCACATCCCAGCTCCCTCCTGCCCAGGACCTGCTGCCACCCCAGGCCAGGCCCGGCCTTGGAGTTTGGGAATGAAAGCCCGGCTTTGCCCCTTTCAGCTCTGGGACCCTGGACAAGTTGTTTCAGCTCCTGGACCCTCTGTTTCCTCATCTGTAAAGTAGGGAGGGACTGATAATATCCTCTGCCTGGGGAGGCTGACATCACGGCTGCAAAGGGCCCAGGGCAGGGCCTGGTACACACATTAGACGCTCAACAGGTGAGGGTTCTCTCCTCTCCCTCTGCTGTGCCCGCCGGGCAGAGCCCAGACTTGGCAGGAGAAAGTTTCCGGCTTCCCAGAAAACCTGCCCAGAACAATAACTGGGAACCTAAACTGGCTGGAGAACACTAGACCTTGGAAGAAGATCACATTACCGAATAGTTAGCGGCAGGATACGGAGCAGAGTGAAACCCTGGCTCAGAGGCGGTGCAGGGGAACCTGCCTCCCCAGGCCCCTCACCTGGGGTCTCCCGGGGCAGCCGCAGTGGTGAGGGAAGGCTGCTTCCGCACCAGACGTGCATGGGAGAAGCCAGGGTGGGCTGCGGGTGGGACAGGGCCAGGGTTCCCATGTGAGAGCTCCTGCCAGCCTTCAGGGCATCCTTGGACATAGCAGGTCACCTGTTGGAGCCTGTTTCCTTTCCTGTAAAATGGGGATGGTGATAATCGTTTTGTCCTCCCGCACATGAAGTCCCCACTACACGCAAAACACGTATTAGAGCTGGGTAGTGGGTCGGGGAGTCGGGGGTGGAAGGGAGAAGGTGGGTTCAGGCCTCACGGGATGAGCCTTCACTAAACCGGACAAGGTTGCTCCTGTCAGCAGCATCCAGAGCTAAAACTCACCACAGAGCCCCGCCCTGCCCCAGTCCACCGCTCCGCTGGTTCCCAAAGTGTGGTCCAGGGCCAGCAGATGCAGCGGCATCTCCCCAGAACATGCTAGAGATGCACGTTCTCAGGCTGCACCCTGGATCAACAAAATCAAACTCTGGGGGTGGGGCCCCGTGACCTGGGCTTTAACAAACCCTCCAAGCTCCAGCCAGCATGAGAACCACTCCCACAACCCACTTCCGACTCCGGGGAAACTTCCCCCCACCGACTCATCTGCCCACTCCCTGGTTTCCAGAAGGCTGTTGGGGAAGAAGGAGTCGCTGTGGGGAGAGGTCATTAAATAGTAAAGAGAGCCCATGATTAGTTAATGACACCGCAGGCTCCCAGAGAGGAGAGAGGAGGGGGTCAAAAGTCAGGCTGTAATTAGAGAAAAACCTCCCCCACATCTGTCTGTCTTTCTCTGTCCATCTCTGTTTGTCTCTTTCGCAGACACGCACACCCCGAAAGCCTGCTCCCTTCCTGCTGTGGGGTTGTCAGCTAGCACAAGGGACAGACAGCCCTCCTCCCCTGCAGTGGGGCTGGAGCTAAACTGGGGCCCGTGTTGTGGTGGGGGATTCTGGTCCTCAGACCTTGGGTTTAAAACCCACCCGATGGGAAAGCCGCTTCTAGGGATTCACTCTGTCGGCTCATCTGACTTGAGCACAAAATATGCACGTGGACAAGGAGGCCACTACAGCAACGTGGACACTAACGGAAAATTCGAGGGGCCTAAATGTGCAACAGCAGGGCAACGCTCAACCGGGTCACAGTGGATCCACGGGTGCGATGCCGCGGGGCTGGGGACGCTGCGGAAGAACATTCAATCACACGGAGAAACCCCCCCATACGATATTAAGCCAAAAATGGCAGTACGGGAAGTGGTTCACGGGGCATGATCCCAACTTTGTGTGTGTGCGGTTTTCAAAAGCCAAAACACCACGCTGTTCACGGCGGTTATCTCTGAGTGGTTATTTCCTTTTGTGCATCTGTTCCTTACCCTCCAAAATTTTCCACAAAAACTCTTTCTTCAATAATCAGAAAATTTAGGGGGACTTTTAGTGGCCATTTGGTTCAAACGGAGATGAAACTTTTTAAAAATGTCTCTTTTCCATTGCAGAATTGCTGGCCTGGGGTCCCCTGCTATAAGATCTGGTCCCTCCAGGGACCACATTCCACGTGGTCTCAAAGAGCATGACCAGGACCGACGAGTGGAAGCTAAGGGAGTGTGGGTTTGCTCAAATTCTATGCCACATTTTTCTAAGAGTCGGATCTGCCTAGAGATGAAAGGTAGTGAGCTCTCCAAGCCTTGCAGTGTGCAAGCAAGGGCTGGGTGTTGTCCATGGGATCAGACTGGGTAGGTAGGTTGATTCAATGAACTATAGAGCTGCTCACAACACCAAGATCCTGTGACTCTAGACACAAGCTCCTACCTTTGCTCTCAACTCTACGCCAGGAGCACCCAGGTCTAGGCTGGGCTCAGAGAGTCTGACTGGGACCAAGACCACAGAGGACTAAGGCCCCTGCTGATCCCAGAGCTCCAGGCAGGCCTGAAAAGCTCCCTCAGTCTAGACCAGGGACCTCAGCCTTTGGGAAGGAGGACTTCCCATCATTTCCCCCAAAGGAGTGGCAGGAGCAGCCTTTGTTCATCATCATCACTCTTAACCTCTGGCTTTTATTGAGGGTGCACTCTTCCCTGGGCCTGCCACTAAGCATTTCACCAGAATTATCTCATTTAATCCTCACAAGAAGCAAGGCTCTGAGCGGCTGAGAAACTTGCCTGGAGACAAGCAGACGCTGCAGGGTAGAGCTGGCCCATACTTAGGTCTGGCCAACATCAATGTCTGAGGGGCCAGTAGAACCTCCCGGCTGCAGACACAACCCCAGGGGTTCCCCGCTTGCAACCTGCAGGAATCCCCAGGGACTCTTGACACGCACACAGTTGGAGAACCGTGGGACCATGCTACCCTGTCTCCTGGCAAAAGAGGAGCCTGCTGCTTGACCCCACCAGGAGAGAGTGTGGGGCAGAGAGAAAGGGGGCTTTTGCAATAGACAGTAAATGCCTGGTGCCAGAGTAGCTGACACATCCTCCCTGCCTCAATTACTCTGCCGCTGTGTGCTCAGAGAAGCGAGGGGTCAGGGAGGAGGGCTATCAACATGACCGAAGGTGACCCAAAGCCTAGACATCCACTTCCTGCAAAGCAATCCTCCCCCACGAAGTTGCTATTTCCTCTACGAATGATGACATGTCATAGGTCCCATTGCAACAGCGTTCTAGTGTTCCATCTCCTAAGACAGTGAGTGGGAGATGATTTTCCAACTGTAGTAGTGTGATGACTAATTGTAATTATTATCACCAACAGGTTAACATTTACTGAGTGCTTACTGCACACCGGGTATCATTGGAAATGCCTCGTATGTATCAGTAGGAACACATACTCCCCTCTCCATTTGTTTCCCTGTCAAGGGACCTCTACTGGGGAAACACCTCAGGCCTTGCTCCGCCCCTCTGCTTCACTCCACCCCCCGGACTCAAGAGTGGCTTATCTGATTAGTCCGTCTGGGAGACAGGCAGGTCATGCTCGGCTGGGCCCCGCCCCTTGCTGAGCCAGGTTACCTGTAGGGAGCGTTCCACCTGGGCCTGCTGGGACAATGGCTTCTGTCCAGCACTGCCTGTGGCTGGACTGATAAACTCTGCCAGTTCCAGGTTAGACACTCGGCAAACCCTCTGGGCCCCAGATCTAAAGCCGCGTTCTCTGGTCAGCTTCCTTTTGGCGTTCCATCCTCCACGTGAATTTAGCTCATTTAATCCTCACAGATGAGGAAACTGAGGTTCAGAAAGTCTATTAAGCCAGTTGATCTCAACTACTGTTGAAAAGCTTTCTAAACACCATTGAGCACTCAGGGTGTGTCCACCGCATGGGAGGCCGGATTACACTCCCATCCGTATCTGACTCTAGTCTCCCAGGCTGCGAGGCTGGTGTCCAAAGACACTCCCCTAGAGTCTTTGGGACTTGACAAATTGATACTCACTTCAAACCGACACCCCACTCCTCCTTTGAAAAAATATGAAAAACATATGATTTATTCACAACAAAAACCTCAATGTGATCTCAAGTTCATATAATACATTTTTATTTGAATATGTATGGTAAGTTTTTTATAGCTTTATTGTGTGAGTGTGTTCTTTTTTTCTTGAGCATAAAAATAATATGGGCTCACCGCAGAAGACTCAGAAAATAGGAACAATAAAAAGATAATAAAGGTCTGTAATCTAATCTATATAATTATATATTCAGTGTATTTACATATATTCATCTACATTTTGTTGAGTAGGCTCAGCTATTCAGTGTCTGCAACCGCTGGGACCTGCCCCGCTGCGGCCTTCTTCCCCAGGCTGTCTCCATGTAGGACAAAGGGCCAGGCCCCCAGGAGTCCATTCACTGAATAAAAGCTGGCAGCTGCCCTCTGTGGCATCACACGTACCTCACTTACAAAAGCCAAGTATAGCAAGTGCAGAGTAATAGCTATAGTTTTGTAGCCCAAGAAGGGCTGTAACTTGCCCAAGGTCACATGGCAAATAAAGGATGAGCTGGGAGCAAAGCCCAGGTCCCCTGATCCCCATACTCAAGCTATTCCCAGGCTCTCCTGTCTCCCAAAGATGTACATCTGCTTCCTATTAGTACAACTACCCAAACCAGCAGGAATATATATGGCGCTTACTACATGCCAGGCACTGTCCTAAACGCTTTCTAAATGTCCTAAGTGAAACCCTTCTCAAACAACCCTACAAGGTAAGTACTATTATTGTGTCCATTTTACAGATGCTGAAACTGGGGCACAGAGGGGTTAAGACACTTGCACAAGGTCACACTCAGCTGGTAAGTAGCAGAGGCGGGAATCATCTCAGGCAGGTTGATTCCAGAGTCTGTGACCTTGCCTGGGGTTTCTTCCCTACTTCCCTGGGCACAAGCCCTGCTGGGACCCCAGGCAGGCTTCTGGAGTGCTTGTTGCCTGAGAGTAAGAAAACCAGTCCAGAGGTCACCTCCCTGGCCAAGATCACTCTGCAGCTCCATGGCAGAGCCAGGATTTGAACCCGGGCTTCCTAACGCCCAGCCTCCAGTGCTTTGTCCATTTCTCCGCATCGGCCCTAAGAGCCCAGGCCCAGAACTCTGAACAACTCCCATGCCAATCACCCTTCAACACAGCAGGGAAGGTCAGGGGTGGAGCCCAAAGAAGGGCAGAAGCCTCCACTGCAGGGAGAGAAGTCAGAGGGGAGAGTGGTGCTCCCCAGAGCTGCCCACCGGGAGGTCTGCATGGATGAGGTCCAGGTGGACTTCCTGAACGGCCCGCCCCATTCCCCCAGGCCCTAGCCCAAGTCCCCGCAGGGTCATAGCACCTTCCACAGACAAATGCTGACTCGGAGATGCCTTTTCTGGCTCAGAGTTCACTGAAGGCCAGAGAGGCCCCTCACTGGGCTGGAGGAAGTTGAGCTGTTCCCCTCCCAGGAGGGTAAAGGCCAAGCCTCACAAGGGAAGCGGAGGCCCCAACTCAAGCAATCCCAGGCCACACGGCCCATTCCCATCTCCCTGGATCCAGGTTCCAGGAGTGGGGTGGACGGGCCCGCAGGGCAAGGCAGGGGCATGTGGACCCTGCTTTCTGGCTCCGCCTTGGCAAGCAGTCACCAAGTATCTGGCACCGAGCTGGGTCCTGCCCACCCCCCAAGAATTCAGCTGTCACTTCCCAAGCCACGTGCCAGGAATCAAGGGTACAGAGATGGACAGGGCAGCGCCCGCCCAACAGGGTTTGTGGAGACACTTTGTACGTGACAACACAGCAGGACCAAAGCGGAAGGTACTGGCTCTGTGTAGACAAGCACAGAGGAGCGGGCGAAGGGAGAGGAGGGGCCTGGGGAAGCCATTCGGCCCTGGATGCTCAGACCTACTGCCCCTCAGCAAGCTTGGAGTCACGGCGGGGAATGCCAGCCGCCCCCAGGAAGAGCCAGGGAGCACCACATGGCCGAAAATGACGCACACACATATGCTGGAGAGGC
>RJWJ010013416.1:0-39939 GCA_004363605.1 Indri indri | reverse complement strand
ATGGGAAGAGCTGCACAGGGACACTTAAACGAAGAATAGGTGTAGACAGACCCTCCCTGGATCCCAGTCTTGCTTGTATAAGCTTGGTGGGAAAGAGGAACATTCCATTCCTTGTAGGTAACCATGTATTGATGGTCCAAACTGGGACACTTTTGAGAGTGAAAGGTAGTACTATTAACAATTACGTTGGGGGCTGGGCGAGGTGGCTCACGCCTGTAATCCTAGCACTTTGGGAGTCCGAGGTGGGAAGATTGCTTGAGGCCAGGAGTTTGACACCAGCCTGAGCAAGAGTGAGACCCTGTCTCTACAAAAAAATAAAATAAAATAAAATAAAAATAGAAAAACAAGCCGGACATGGTGGCATCCACCTGTGGTCCCAGCTACTTTGGAGACTGAGGCAAGAGGATTGCTTGAGCCCAGGAGGTGGAGTGAGCTTGATGACACCACTGCACTCTACCCCAGAGCAACAGAGGGAGAAAAGTTATGTTGGGACAACTGGCATAAACTGGGACACATGACCATTGTACTTCTGTGGCCCTGATGTACTAGATTGTTCATGGGTCCACTCAGCTGTCTTTTCACCAGAGATGCCTCCTAACGGAAAGTGAGAA
Organism: Indri indri; assembly: GCA_004363605.1. Classification (NCBI taxonomy): domain Eukaryota; kingdom Metazoa; phylum Chordata; class Mammalia; order Primates; family Indriidae; genus Indri; species Indri indri. Next base: position 39,328 of record RJWJ010013416.1, on the reverse strand, counting down.
CACTTTATTGAAAAATCACTAATGCTTTAGCACCCGCACGTCTGTGGGGGTTGATGCCGTTGATCTACTGTTCACAGAGGGAGGAACCCATTTTTGAATGTAGAGGGCCTTACTTGGTGCGTACAGCGGCAGGGAGGAGAGGGGAGCCCTGCAATGGCTGTGCTTAAGGTGTATTTGACTTGACTTGGTTTCTTTTTTGATAGAGCAGGTATGTCCAGGCTTCCCCACTTGCCAGCTTGTGCCCAGGTGTGGCTATAACATAGTAATCTCACCGTGGACTGTTGCGTGTACCAACCGTGGCTGAGAACATTCATTCTGCTTGGGTGTGTGAATATGGAAAAAGTAAGTGCTACAATTTGAAATCCAGGCCATCATTTAATGGCTGGAAGAAGACTCCAGGGGAAGGAGCATTTTCTGACCTGAAATATTAGCCCTTTTAACCTCGAATTTGACTAAGTCTTTAATGGTAAAATATAACTGCAAAATATGGCAAAATATATACTTTTTTTCTGAATAGGTCATAGTCAAGGTTTGCACTTTGTTAATTTCCTAAAAAAAAAAAAAAAAAAACAGAGGGCAAAGAAAAATGGCTCCCTTGCCTGAGAGCCATTTAATGATTAATAATACCTTGTGGGCTATTGTTTGATGTGGCCTCTACTGGTTTGAACAGGAGAATACTGATTCACTCTTAAGGCATTTATGAATCACAAGTGTTTACCCTGAGACAATAAATGAAAGGGGGAGATAAAAATAGCACCCAAATATGCAGAGTTCTTTGAGTAAAAACTGGAGATAATGTGGGACCTCGGTCTTTGGTACCCTGTGTGGGACCCGCCACTTTCTCTCACAGAGTGAAGATTGTGTAGAACGACCAAGACAGGGGCTTTTGAGTTTTATAGATTTTTCCTTTCACTTGTTGATAAATTTGTGGCAACTTTTCACTCCTTTGCCGTGTCACATGCATTCGTTTTCCCTCCTACCTTTCTCCAGAGGTGACTCCATGGCAGTTGTTTGTGCGTCTTTGCAGGGCGCCCTTCCCTAGCGCATCACTCGCCACCCTCTTCTGTGTCCCCTGTTCCAGGGGAGGGTCCAGCAGTAGTCCAGAGGAGAAGATGGAGGCCAGCCTTAAGTGGGGCTGGCATGGCCGCAGAGGAGGGTGGATTCAAGAGATGAAGGGACCTGACAGGCCCTGGTGACTGGATTGGACCACAGTGGGGAAGGAGGAGTCAAAGGTGACACCGGGTTTGTCACCTGAGCAGCTAACTGGTACACCTTTCTTCCACAATTCCACTTTTAATACTGATAGCCCCGAGACTTATTTTCCCTCCTCTCTGCCAAAAGCCTAGACAACTTTGCAGTTACCTCTGACGATCCTTTTCAAAAATATTTTAAGATAATTTTAGACCTGCAGAGAAGTTGCGAAAATAGTACAGACAGCTCTCTTATGTACCCTTTAGCCCACTTCCCCTTGTGTTACCAGCTTGTGTCATTACACAATAATCATGAAAACTAAGAAAACAATCTTGGTGCAATACCATGAACTATAGACTTCATTTGGATTTCCATTGTTTCTACTCCTGTCTTTTTTTTTTTTTTTCTTCTTTTGTAGGATCCCATCCAGGATCCCACAGTGCATTTAGAGGTCGTGTCTCCTTAGTGTCCTGCACTTGGTGACAATTCCAAAGTCTTTCCTCACCTTTTGTGACACCTTTAAGAGAACTAGTCAGTTATTTTGTAGAACGTCCTTTCATTTGGGTTTGTCTGAGGTTTTCTTGCGATTATATTGAGCAGATGCATTATTGGGAAGAACACCACAGAGAGGATGTACCCTCTCCAAGGCATCATATCGGGGGGTACCTGATGCCACTTTATTTCACGTGGTTAAGGTGGTTTCTGTCGGGATAGTCCACTGTGAAGTTAAATTTTTTCCTTTGTATCTCCTCAATATTTGCACTGGGAGGTGGGGAGGGGAGGTTAGAGTATGTAAATAGGCTGTTTGGCTTACTTGTCTGTCCATCAAATTTAGACTCCATCAAAGGATTTTGCCTGTGGCAGTTATTCCTGTGGTCATCTAACAGTGAGTTTTTATTTCCCTTGTCCTTCCACATTTATTAATTGGAACTCTTCTTAAGAAAGAGTTGCTTGACATTATATGTATGTATTTTTAGAGACAGGGTCTCGCTCTGTTGCCCAGGCTGGAGTGCAGTGGTGCGATCATAGCTCATTGCAGCCTCAAGCTCTTGGGCTCAAGCGATCCTCCTGCCTCAGCCTCCAAGTAGCTGGGACTATAGGTGTATGCCACATACCCAGATAATATTTTATTTTATTTATTTTTTGAGACAGGGTCTTGCTCTATGACCCAGGCTAGAGTGCAATGGTGTCATCATAACTCACTGCAGCCTCAAACTCCTGGGTTCAAATAAAGTGATCCCCCTGCCTCAGCCTCCTGAGTAGCTGGGACTACAGACCATTGCTACCACGGCTGGCTAATTTTTCTGTTTTTTTGTAGAGATGGGTCTCACTCTTGCTCTGCCTGGTGTCGAACTCCTGGCCTCAAGCAATCCTCCTGCCTCAGCCTCCCAGAGTGCTGGAATTACAGGCTTGGGCCACTGCATCTGGCCTACATTCTAACAAAGTAGAAATACAAAATCCATACACTTTTGGAGCCTACATTTTAGGTGAGGAGATAGATAAGAAATATAAATAAATAGGTTAGTGAGGGTCAGTTTCTGGAGTGAGGGAATGGCAAGTGCAAAGGCCCTGAGGCAGGACCACACCTGCTCTAGGAACAGCCGGGAGGCCAGAGTGACTGTGCAGAGTAAGGAAGGGGAAGGGGAGGGAGAGGGAGACAAAGCAGAGTGCAGCAGGGCCAGGTCGTGCTGAGGGTAAGGGGGGCATTCTAGGCCCTGGTTGCTGCTCTCAGGGAGGTAGATGCCATCATTAAATTTTGAACAAAGGGGTCACATGATATGCTTCATCCTTTTAAAGGATCACTTTGGCTGTTCTGTGGTAGGCAGGGATGGAGGCAAGGAGACCAGTTAAGAAACAGTGATCTTAATCCAGGCAAGAGATGAAGGTGGCTTGGAACAGAATGGTAGCAAAGAGGTGGTTGGATTTGGATGCGCTGTGAAGGTAGAACTAACACAGCTAAGAGAGGTCTCCTGGACCCCAGGGGTGTCACCTCTCTCTTCTACTTGGAGTGGGGCTTCAGGAGCAAGTCTCCCTCCTTAGAGACTTCTATAATTGAGGTCCACCTTTCTGTCTACGCTGTACCACATGCTTGTCTCTGTCCCCTAACCAACCTTCCATTCAGGCCAACCCACCACTGACATTCTCTCCTGCAGTCTCCCATGCTTCAGCCCTCAAGATCCTTCCCGACCTTCAGGGAGGGGCTCCTCCACCCTGCATGCCAGCTCTCAGACCCTGCCCTCTAGGTAGGGGACAGTAACTACACTCTGCTTCATGTGTGCAGCCCCTGTAGGCAGACATGGCCTCAAACTCCCCTGCAGCCCCAGAGCTCTAAAACACAAGAACTGGCAGTGAGTGCTTCATCAGCTCGGTGGTTGGCTTGTTGGTATATGGCATATTGAAATGATGAAAATATTATATTATGTTTCTGCTAACTCGTGCAAGTACTTTTTGCATTGTACTCCACATATATTCCTATTTCTTTTAATATAAAAATAATGTTTCTGGCTGGGTACACTGGCTCATGCCTGTAATTCTAGCACTTTGGGAGACCGAGGGGAGAGGATCACTTGAGGCTAGGAGTTCGAGACCAGCCTGAGCAACACAGCGAGACCCCATCTCTACAAAAAATTTTAAAAAGACATCTTCTGGGTGTGGTGGCATGTGCATTTCCTCATAGCTGCTCAGGAGGCTGTGGCAGGAGGTCCCTTATATGCCCGTGCAGGGATTGCTAATGAATTACTGGCTGGTAGCAGGCGGTGACTACCAAGGGAAGGTGAACTGAAGTGCTGTAAAAACCAGCTCCTCACAGGGTTAGAGTAGCCCCCGTGCAGAATGGCCAGCTACAGCATGGCCAACCTGCCATTTTTGTTGTTGCCTTTGGCTTAGACCACACACAAGTGAGTTTGCAAAGACTCCACACTCTCGTGGAATTGGAGCATTTGGTGCCACCCTCCCTGGCTCTAGGTCTGCGCCCTCACAGGGAGATTTGTTGTCGTTGAGATTGCCCGGGTTGGCTGTTGTCTCATCTCTCCCTCAAAGCCAGCCGGCCAGAAGGAGGAGCAGGGTGAAAGCTCGATCAGGAAGGAAGGCAGGTGAGAGAAGAGGGGTGGCAGAGCCAGCCCCTGAGTGCTGTCCCAGCAGTGCCGGAGACTGCAGAGAGACTCAGGGGAGCGTTATCATTCCTTCCCACTCCCCCTGGTACCTGACAGACCTCAGAGGCTCACCTGAGAGGCAGCACTGTCTGTCTACCTTTCCCGTGGGAATTCACTGCAGACAACATAACCCCTGAACTCTGCTGGGCCACTGCCAGCAACTTTCAAGCCTTTCCCCTGCCGATTACAGTGACATGATGTCGTTTTTATTGAGGCAAGATTAGATTTTCTTTTTTTTTTTTGAGTTTTGAAAAGTGTAGTTCACATGATCTCTAGTACTTTTCCTATTGCTTGAAGACCACGGAGCTGCCAATTTCAATTTGCTCCAGCTTTTATCACTAGAAGAAGCTTAAAAGAAGAAAGAAAAGGGGAGAAAGACTGGATGAAAATATTCCTCTTGGCCCTGGCAGTTAGCGTGAGGGCGGTAGAGGACACTCGCATTGCCCACTCCCTTTTGTGTGGCTGGTGTAATAAGAGCGTCGGGATGCTCAGCTCCTGAAGTTGGGCCTGGCTGCCTGACGGCACATTGTGGCCACTAGACAGAAGGGTTTTCGTGCCATGGCCAGAGAGGCAGTGCACGACCTCGAGTCATCACAGTATCTGGAGAGTGTTAGAGAGGACATTGATCTACCGGGAGATGGGTAAAACAAACTAAGAGAAGTTTGCTTCCTGCTGATTCTATTTTCCTAGTCCTCCTTAGAGGCAAGATTTCCCCTTTCTTCGTTCATTCACTAATTTATTCATCCAGCATATTTATTGAGCACCTACTGTGTGCCTGCCTCTGCAGGATGAATAAGGCAAAATCCATGCTATTTGCCATTTCAAAAGAAAAATTGGAGAATGCCTATTTGCATGAATCATATTTTTCAGGTGCCAATTTAGTCCACAAAATGGGTAGTGTGATGGAAAGTCATGAAAAACATGAGAGCTAATCACATTGTTTTGGTATGAAATCAGAGAATGAGCATCTGAGGAGTGAGGGAACATGCTGAAGAAAATATATGCTCCCCACTCCCTGGGAGTCTTAACAGTAGAAGCAATGTTCACATGTCATGGCCGCTTAGGAGCCACTTGCAGACCCCTAAGAGTCTGACCCTTGCAGCAGCCTATGAAGGAGGGTGGGGACAAAGGACCATTGCTCTATACCATCCCTAACATGCTGTAGGTGCTCAACGAATGCTTGTTGAATGAATGTTGAGTGAACCCCCAACTTACAACTGTGAGACAGGCCCAAGAATAATCAAGAGAGTCGTCCCAAGTCACCTGCTAAGTGGCAGAGTCCAGACGTGAACTCAGATGTCTTGAATACACACATCAAGGCCCATGACTACTCCTCGAGGCACTACCCTACAGAGATTTCTCCAAACTACCGCCCTTCCTTTGGCAGGAAAGTGACTCCAGAGTCAACTCCCTTGAAAGTTGCAGTGAGTCTCTGGAGGGTAATATTTTAATGGATGGAGATCAAACTGACCTCAGATGTGGGCAGAACATTTCACGAAGAGCCCCTGGCCTCCTTGGAAGGTTCTTCCGGGGTTGAGTTGGTCGGACTAAGGAACCTGGGCATCGGGGGTTATGCTCTGGGTATGGATTTCTAAACCGTCTCAAGTCGAGTCGGAAATACCCTTGGCAGCGTCTTTCCTTTTGGAAGTCTATGCATCCCCCAGCCCCAGCTCACTGTGTCTCTGTCAATTACATGGATCGGACAAAGCTGGATTCAGGGCAAACTTGTAAAGAAACCACACCCCATTTGTGTCTTGTGAACCTTGATTTTTCTGTTCCAGAGAAGGATGGAAGGGCCATTGTGGGAGTAGGATACTTCCCAGGTATTTAGAAGGCTTCACCAGGGTTACAAAGTAAGGAAGTGGCAGATTGGAAGCAGAGTTTGAAAGCCTAATTGCAGTGGTGGTGTCACTGGACTGGGAAAGACCCGGAAAGTCATCAAGTCCCCTCCCCTGCTGCCCAGGAATGAGAATGACAGCACGTCATTCCTAGAGCTGGATAGAAATGATGCTCCCTGCCAGGAAGTGTGGGCTGGGGACACAGAGGAGGCTGCAGGAACGGAGTTGGTCTGGTTGAAAAGGGAGAGCAGAGAGTGTGCAACTCCATCTTCTTGTCCACTTTGCCCTAAGAACATGAGATGGTGCAGAAAGCTCTGGACTGGAAGTAAGAGAAAGACACAGGTTCTAGTCCTGCCTCTGCCATAGACTCGCTGTATATGCCCCTGGAGAAGGTATTCACTGCCACCAATTTGGGCCTCAGTTTCCCCATTGGTAGTCTAATGGTTCTCAAACCATGCCTGGAGGAGTTTCCTCCCAGGGAGTGTGGGACTCCGGTCTGGAGGCGGTGCTGAGCAGGAGCGGCTTTTGTTAACCCTCTCATCCTTCTACCAGAACGATGTGGCTTGTATCTGTTCACGCATTACATATCCTCATAAGATTTTGGTCAGAGAAAATGTTCTGTTCATTTTTTTTGTTTGAGTTTGAAAACCACCAACTAAGATGCTCTCAAAAATCCTTTCTAGCTCAAAAATCTTCTTCCCTTACGCCTTCCTGGCTTTTGGACTTTGTCTCCTCTACCATGTAGCACATTGTTCTTTAACCACTTGTGTTTGTTTTTCTCTTCCCAAAGGCTCCTTACAGCCCAGTTCCACAAGCAATTAGGAGGATGTGGGGCTTATTGCAAAGGCTGCCTGGGCCAAGGCACCTGGCCCTCAAACTGCTCACACTTTAGTAGGGTGGCCTGGAGACAGGTGAACAAAGAATTGTGAAAATGCATGGTGTCTTACTTTGAATATTCTTACCAACAGTGGGGACCTTGCCTTAGTTCTCTCACCCAAAGCCAGCATAACTAGGACACTTAGTAGGTGCTTAGTTAATATTTGTTGAAAGAATTGATGAGTGAATGGCTTGTTCCCCTCTTTGGGAGGAATCACTGATATATCTGTAGCTTTGTTGATGCCAATAGGAGTAGGTGGAGGTTGTGAGTTCCGTGTTTCTCTTTTATAAGCTGGTTTGATCATAGCTGCTGGGGGCTGTCACCTGTTACAGGTTTCATTGTGTCCCCTAAAAAGATATTGATTCTTCACCCCCAGAACCTCAGAATGTGACCTTATTTGGAAATAGGTTCATTGCCGTTGTAGTTAGTTAAGATGAGGTCATAATGGAATAGGGTGGGCTCTTAATCCAATGTGACTAGTGTTATTAAAATAGAAGACACACACACACACACACACACGCACACGCACACACGCACTCGAGGGGAGAATGCCATGTGACCATGGTGTCAGAAGCTGGAGTGACGTAGCTGCTGGCCAAGGAATGCCAGGGATTGGTGGCAACCAGCAGAAGCTAGGGAGGGGTGTGGAAGGCGACTCCTCTGTAGGTTTCAGAGGGAGCGTGGCCCTGATGACTCCTTGATTTTAGTCTCTAGAACCGTGAGACAATACATTTTTGTTGTTTTAAGCCACCCAGTTTGTGGAGCTTCGTTACGGCAGCCCTAGGAAACCAATACATCATTCCACCCCCAATATTGTACTTAAAAAGAAAGTCTACAACCTATTTTTTTCTTTAACCTCTATGAAATATTCAAAGGAAAATGTTTGGCTTGGACTTGAATTTTTGAAGCATTAATTACAGTCTCTCATTAAAATATTTCATGTGTTTAAGGCTGTAAAATCTTTGCATGTTGGGTCCTTAGATTGGTATACATTGGGTAGTAAAATAAACAAATCAAGAAATAAACAACCACCCGCCCCAAACAAACAGAAAAAAGTTCTTCCAATGCCCTCTTTCCCCTAATCTTTTTGGAAGTAAATTTGCTGAGAATTGGCTATTTCATTTGATCTGAGAGTTTGAACACTTGCTCAGCATGAGGATGAGTTTCACTTTCCCTTTTAGGAGTAGGGCATGATTGTCTGGATTAAATAGGATGTATAATAGAATTATTTTCCACCTTTCCACAGAAACGATGTCACTTGCTTCTGAATATCTTCCTTGCATTTTGTTCCATAGACCCATCCTGCTGGGGACAGCTTTCCAGCCCTGGTTTCTTCTCAGGTGCCCTTGGTCAAACCCACAGTCTGGCAGATGGGAAGGGAGGCCCCTCTCTCTCCATCCCCATGGAGATCCAGGAATTTGTAGGACCCACCTCCTTTCTGGTTATTGAATAACTGGCAGGGCATCGAGTGTCAGGGCTAAGAAAACAGAATGGCCTACCTGTTGGGCTGAATGACCCCATAGCTGAGCTGTTCTCATGGTGTCGGCTTGCACTGTCTGTCAGCCACTCTCTCTTCACAAGCCCAACTTACATCATACTGTTCTAAACACCTAACCTGATCGTTGTCACTGGGCTTACAACACACGAATGAGAGCAGCTTAAGGCTCTGGTTAAGCCTCTGCAGTCTTGCATGAGGGGGTAAAGACTCTTTTTTGTAAGCCTTAAGAATGGAAGACATGAATGGGGAAAGAATGAAGGGGCTTATTGTGTTTTAATTCCAAATTCTGTCTTATCTGCCCTACCTGGATTTCCAGCCCAAGGCTTCACTCAGCAGTAGATGGAGAAGAGCAAACTGTCTCCCCCATCCTCTCCCATATCTGACGTGGCTGACCAGGGCTTTTCTGCAGGGAAGGGAAAGTTCTGGTACCCTTCCTCTGGCATAGGTACCAGAGCAGGTACACTTGTGGATGTCTTTGATGTGAAAATGATCTTCTCCAGGCTTTAGTGAGGACCGCCCTTCACTGTATTTGTGGATTTCAGGCCATGACTCTGAAAGATTCCCACAGAAACGAGAATGGAAGATAATCTTGAATAGCAAGTCATAGTTTCCTCAAGTTAGAGTTGGAAGAATTTGTGGGAAACTGAAAGGGAAGTTAACTATTCTGTGTGACACTAGATCCATTCATTTGCTCATTCATTCATTCACTTATTCATTCACTAATTCAGCAGACATTTTCCGAATGCCTGCTGTGGGCCATGCACTGTGCCATGCACTGGGGAAATAAAGACAGTATCATAGGTCAGTGACACTGATAGGACTTGTGCCCAAGAAGAAGTCTGTTCAGAGGGCTGCGAGAGACATGGGGAAGAAGACAGCTCAACTAGTGGCTGGGGAGGAGAGTTTTATTCTGGGACTAGAATAGCGATTTTCAGACCATAGGCCTTAGGCACTTGACATCACAATTACTCGGGGGAGTGTCTTAGTAAGCTCCAGCTGCCACAGCAAAATACCATAGATTGAGTGGCTTAAACAACAGGAATTCGTCTCACAGTTCTGGAGGCTAAAAGTCCAAGAGCAAGGTGCCAGCAGGGTTTCTGGGTGCCAGCAGGGTGTCTGTTTGGTGAAGACTCTCTTTCTGGCTTGCAGATAGCTGCCTTCTGGCTGTCCTCACACAGCCTTTCCTGGGTGCTTGAGAGCAAAAGAGAGATCTCTGGTCTCTTCTTATAAGGGCACTAATCCCATCATGAGTTCCCTCCCTCATGACGTCATCTAAACCTGGTTTCCTCCCAAAGGCCCCATCTGCAAATACCACTACATTAGGAGTCAGGACTTCAACATAGGAATTTAGAGGAGACACAATTCAGTCCTTATCAGGGAGTCGATTAAAATGCAGATTCTGAGCTTCTACCCCAAACCTACTAGATTAGAGTTTCTGGAAAGGGTCTCAGGCATCTCCCCATTGATTCTTAGGTACACCGAAGTTGGAGAGTGTCCTCTTTAGGATGCTCTAGGCTGCTCCATCAAAAAGGATATTTCCAGAAAGAGTTGGAGTCAGTGAGTGAAATGTGAACAAGGAAGCCTGGCTGAGCTCCGCATATTTGTGAATTGATTTATAACGGAGACTCTGGCTAATGTAGAACTGAACAAGTGACAGCCTATGACATATTTTTGCAAAATGCAAGGATAGAGCCCTATGTCCCATAACTGCATTTGTTTCAAGACTTTAGGGTAGGGAATCTCTCCTTCCCCTGCCTTGGTTGCACCTGTCCTTTCTAAGGAAATTATCTTGTAGAAGGAAATTTAAAGACATACATGGAATTCTGAGGTGATTGCTGGGGTGAATTATTCCTGTTACCTGTTGCTCAGCCACCTGCTTGGGGAGGATTAACATTCTCCTTTGAGGCTTCTCATAGTCCATTGAGGACTTGCCGTGGTTCCTGCTAAAGTCTCCAGGGAATCAGCTGAAGAGAGAACCCCCTTCCCCCAGCCCCCGGCCCAATGCCTGGCAGCATTTAGCTGTCAATAAGAAAGCAAGAGAAAGGACAGGAAGGGGCCAGGCTGCACAACATGACACCGAATGTGCTGTTTTGCTCAGCAAGTAACTACAATTGGAGGAAATCGATACTGAAAATCGGGGTGCCCTTGCCACCATTTATTGCTTCAACAGAAATGGCATGGCATGAGTTGCTGGGGTTATCTGAGTGGATAAGACAGACACAGCCCGTGCCCTCATGGCATTTATAATCTATAAGGGAAGAGAAACAAGTGAATGATGCATTGCAACCAAGCGTGATAAAAGTTACGCTAATTCTCCTGGGGTTCCTTCATGCCCTCAGTCACTGCACCTAGCTCAGGGCTGGGTGGCTCATTGGTACTTAAAATATCCTTGCGTTTTGCTCATTTGTTTCTTTATTCACAAACATTTGTTGAACTCCTATTATGTGTCATGTTGAATGAATATGTCCTAGACTCTCTGCTAATAACATTAGAGGCAGATTTAAAAAAAAAGAACAGTTTGCAAAACCTTGTCCCAAGGAGTTCAGATGCAAGTGAGGAAGTGAGACAAATGAGCAAATTACATCTAGGCTGGGATAGTGACTCAGATGGTAAGGAGTGGTCTGTACCAGGCCACAAGGGGAGGGGGCAGGGAGAGGGTTACAGGAGAGATTAATGCTGCCAGAGGAAGGAGCAAGGGCAAAGTGGTCTGGCAGAGACCCCTGAGAAACACAGTGCAAGCTGGACGTTGAAGCGTATGTAGGAGTGTTTTCATTCTTTCAGCATTTCCCAGGCAAGAAGCTAAATGATGTCTATTTCGTTCATTCAACCATTCAGGAGCTACGTATTGAATACCTATGATGTCCTTAATGGTCCAGCTAGACAAATCATTAGATCAACCAGTTAACCCAACAACTAGTTAGTTGGCCCCCTGACAGGTAAAAGCGATAGTCATGCACTGGGGCATAAATAGAAAAAGTGGAAAAATCTGTCTCTTGCCCTCAGAGAGGCTACAGCTGACCAGTGTCCAGTCACTTCCAAAGCTCCTTGTTTAGAAAAAGGTGGGTCCTGCCCACTAGCAACAGATATTTTCTTTCTGGGTGGAAGTGAGATGTCCCCTTACTTGGGTGAGGTGGTAAGTGTATCTTTTAATTTTTGCAACAGAATTCCAGCTCTGTCGTCCAGCAGGCTGGTGTCTAAATTTATGATGATCTGCCGGGGGCGGTGGCTCACGCCTGTAATCCTAGCACTTTGGGAGGCTGAGGCCGGAGGATCACTCGAGGTCAGGAGTTTGAGACCAGCCTGAGCAAGAGCAAGACCCCGTCTCTACTAAAAACAGAAAGAAATTAGCTGGACAACTAAAAACATACAGAGGAAATTAGCCGGGCATGGTGGCGCATGCCTGTAGTCCCAGCTACTCGGGAGGCTGAGGCAGGAGGATCGCTTAAGCCCAGGAGTTTGAGGTTTCTGTGAACTAGGCTGACGCCACGGCACTCTAGCCTGGGTAACAGAGTGAGACTCTGTCTCCAAAAAAAAAGAAAAAGAAAGTATGATGATCTATGGATAGCTAGTATATGTATAAACATATATAAAAATATATATAATAAAGTTCGTTTTAATTTTATTTCCAATGACAAAATATTCATTCATTGAAAAAAATAGAAAAATACAGAAAAGATGAAAGAAGATAATTACTTTCATTATTCGATATTTTTCTTCCCTTCATGATTTTATAGGACTAAGATCATTGTACGTACAATGCATATATTGTATACAATTTATGATGTGCTTTTGCCATATAACATTATAACAACATAAACTCCTCATAAACTTCATTTCGAATGGCTGAATAATTTTTCATCATTTATGTACCATGATTTTCCTAATGTATTTAAGCATGTAACTTTTTAAAATTTTATTTTTCTTAGGATAAATTTGCAGAAGTGGCATTGCTAGTTAAGAGAAGGTCATTATTACGACTCTCAAAACATATTGTGAAATTGCTTTCCGAAGGGTCGCACCAGTTTTTATTCTCATGGCACATGGGAGTGCATGAGGTTAATTTTAAATTGTCTGCTAATTATATCCTGCCCAACGCATGATTGAGACAACGAATTAAGCTCTTTCCTTATATCTGATTGTGTCAACAGAAAACAAGAGGTTTGGATTGCATTAGTCCAACTCCCTTGTGTTGAATAAGAACTTATTACATTACCCTTAGTCTTTTATTACAAGTTATTATGAAAAGTAGCCATGTGAAGACATTTGGCATCTTCTGCTAAGCCATCATTAAGTACTCCATCCATTATGTTACTCAGTGTCCCTTATATGAGGCCATAGTATTTCTCTTTAACTTCGGCAGTATTTCCATTTTTTGTTGAACTGCAGGACCTTGGCTATCAAGGAGCTCATGGTGCACACTGGTGCTTGCTGGTAGTGATGGGGGCGACTGAGATAGGCTCAAGCCCACTGGCTAAATGCACTGCAGAGTACCAGCTGGAGGGATGGTGAGCGAGGTAAGCTTCCCAAATGGCAGGGTTCTCTTATAACCACTGCGTTGGGGGGTGGGATGGGACCTCCTGCTCCCTCCCTGAGCTAGACTATGGGACCTGCGTGCTCTGCCAAGCACACGGTGAGTCCACTTATTCAAGCTCCTGCAAGGAAAAGATTCGGGCTTACTTCTAGAAAATGAGTGGAGTCAAAGGAACAAGAGAATGACGACCTTCCAGCTCGGTGGTGGTGGTAGGTGGCAGTGAGGGGTGATTACCTGAGCAGGCAACTAATCATAGAAGTCCAGGAGGGGATGGGAAGCAGGAACCTTCTCTGCTCTGATGAGACCAAGGGAGCAAAAGGCAGGGACTGCATCCCAGTGCTACTACTCAGTGACCACCTGCTGGTAAATGTGGCCCTCATCCACCCACTAGCTACTCCTTCTCTCCAGAGGAGACATGGGGAAGTTTTGCTCCAACCCTCCCCCTTTGTGGGCTGGGGAGTGCAAGTCTCTCCTCTGCAAAAACATGAAGAAGAGAAAATGAGGATGACCCTCCAATGGCACTTAACTGCGGTAGCCAGCTTAACTTGGACTTCTAACATAATTGTCCCTCTTCTCCCTGCAATGGACTGAATTTTGTCCCCCCTCCCCAATTCATATGTTCAATCCCTAACCCCCAAGTGATGTATTTGGAGATGAGACCTTTGTAATTAGGTAATTAGGTTTAGATGAGGTCACTAGGGAGGAGCCCTCATGATAGGATTAGTGCCTTTATAAGAAGAGATACCAGACACCTCTCTCTCTCTCTTTCTTTCTGCCATATGAGGACATAGCAAGATGTCACATTGACTGTCTGCAAGCCAGGAAGAAAGTCCTTACAAGAAACTCACCGTACTGGCAACCTGATCTTGGACTTCCATCCTCCAGAACTGTGAGAAAATAAATTTCTGTTGTTTAAGCCATCCAGTCTATGGAATTTTGTTACGAATGCCCGAGCAAACTAGTACACTCCTTAGTGATGTTTCTCATTTTTCACATGATTTTTATCTTGAACTTCGCTATTATAAGTGTATTTAGTGTTTAATTGTAAGCAACCTGAATTTCTGTTATCTTCAAGTAGATAATCATAAGCTTGGAGTTCTAAGGCTAACATGCACAAGCCACAGTGAACAAACCGAGATGCTGTATGGGTGGGGCCTCAAATGCCAGGGTCAGTAGGAACTGGAGTTATCAGGCACGGTTTTCTACAGGGGGCAGGGCTGGAGTTGGGTTTGACTGGGTGTAGGATATGGAGAAGGGCAAGGGAAGTGAATCATGAGATCAAAGGCAGCCCTGGAGGTGGAAATAATCATGGCTAGGTATGAACAACTATCATTCCTTTAGCCTTTTACAACTCGTAAAGCACTTTAGCTTCCATTGCAGCACTGACCCCACAAAGTGGGGATCATCTCCCTTTTTACTCATGAGGAACTTGGCTCAGGGAGATCAAATGGTAGATCTGAGACTCACACCTGGGTTTTTTGGCTCCAAATTTCACCTTCACTCCCAGCCTCTGTTGTACACTGTCTGAGTTCGGGTAGAAGGCCAACTTGACTAAAGGGGAGGGAGGAACTCTGGAGAGCAGTGGGAAACTATGGTTTTGAGCTAAAGCCAAACCGGAATGAGGAGTACCCTGAGAGCCAGGCAGTGCAGATTTCATGCTGAGGGAAATAGGGAGCCATTGAAAGCTTTTGAGCAGGGGAGCTGTGATGTAATAAAAGTGGGGAGATCCATCATGCTGAGAGCTGGTGTGCACAGAGATTGGGAGGTGGAAAGAGGGGAGATGAGGGCAGAGATGCTAGTGAAGGGGCTTCTGGAAGGAATCTAAAGCCCCAGATTGTATTGTATAATACATACCCAGGATATTGTTGGCTTCTCTTTTGGGATTCATCACTGTGCCATTGGAATTGGGGTTGGACACAACCAAAATATTCTGTTTCTTTTATCCACTGTCTTTATCAATGGGACAGCACTTCTGAGGCTGGGTCCATGTTATTTTGAGCATTTTTGCCCTCCTTGCAGCTTTGGGGCTTCCCCGGCCCTTTCTATATAAGCAAAATTGTGATTAAAACAATGAACTAACATGACTCAGAGCTGGAGCAAACATCGACTTGACTTTTCTTATATTTAATGACAATCACATGAGAGCCCACTGTGTGCCCATCATTTGGCAAGTTTCCTCCGCCGGGGAAGCAGAAGAGAATCAGTGCAGGGCAGCTTGTTACGGGGCAGGAGAGGGGCTGGGAGTGAGGAGTGAGGGCCGTGGAGGATGGGAAAGGTTAGACAGGGACACAAGAGTGCTGGGAGGATTAGGTGTGGATCCAACTGCAGCAGTGAGTGTCCCACTCTGAGGTTGGCTTTGTCGTGTGCTCAAAGAGCATCCCAGAGACCACTGAAAGCCTCAGCCCCGGTGGAACCTGCTCTCGGGGCTCCTTTCTGCTCTGCTCTGGCTGGCCCTTGGGAACCGGCTGCTCCCCCACTCCCACATGTGCTCCCCTGGGGCCCCAGTGGCGGGCCCCACCCTCCACTGGGGAAGTCTGTGCTGTGAGGTGCAACAGGACACCTGGGTCCCAGTGACAGTGACTCACTGCATGCCCTTAGGCAGGTTATTTCTTCTCTTTGGTTTCTTCCTCTTTCAGAATTGGAGCAGCTCCTTGTAGCTTTAAAGGTTTGATGGTGATTACTACAAAATTGCAGTGTGTGTGCGTGTGTGTGCACTTGCACACTTGTGTTAGACTTGCTGTTTAATAGGGTGCTAAGACAGCAGGGGGGCCGTCCTTCCCACCCCCACCCCCACACGTGTGTCTCTCATTACTGTCAGAAGGCGTTAAGTCGGCCCCGTGGAGATGAGAACAGACCCCTTAATTAGGCACCGTTCCCAGATCGAGGGAGGGACCAGCCTGGGCCTGGCTGCCCTGGCCTTGCGGGGAGCCCAGCCTGCAGGGCTGGGAGGGGGAGGCTGCGGACAGGGCATCTGAAGGACTCAGCAGGTTTACACTTCGCTGACCCGATGGATGAATGGGGCCCTGTCCACCCACATGGGGGCCTGGAATCTTCAATTATGGCAATTACATCAACAGGTCGGAAGGGCAGCACTTTCCACTGAAGAAGTTCAGGGCTTAAAAGAAAAATCCTAAAGCCACCGCTTTTTTTTCTTTTTTTCTTTCTTTTAAAGGGATTGGGTTGATGGAGGAAGACCCCATTTCTAGTGTAATTGGACCATGAGTAGAAAACAAAGACGTGGCACCTTTTTGCATAAGATCTGGCTGGCACGTGCTCGCCCACCTCTGGACTTGTGGCTTTACTCTCATTCAACTGTGTGTCATAGTCCTTGATGCACGTGTATCACCCTTGTCACCTGTCTGAGGACAGGACGTGGTGCCTTCGTCTCTGAAATCTCCCAGCATGCCGAGCAGTAGGTGGCAAACAGCACTGAACAGGTGTCAGAAGGATGGGTTCAACCTTGGAGCAGTCAGCCAGTCTCTCAGTTTCCACACCTGCAAAATGGACACAGTGCTGTCTATCCATCCTCCTTCCTAAGGTTTCAGAGTTCCAGTTCCTGCTACGCACTACTACTAATTGGATCTCTTCTTTCTCTTGGCCAGGCTGTTAGTAGGTAAGACTCGAAGTGAGGCCCTTGCACCAGCGTCACCTGGGATATGTCAGAAATGTGGACTCAGGCCTCACAGCAGATCCACCGAATCAGGATCCACATTCTGCCAGGCTCCCCAGGAGATTCGTGTGCACGTGGAGAAGCCCTTTTCTAGATTGAAACTCGCACACGTTAAACATTAAGAGTGAATGCGAGTGAGCCTGTGAGCTTGTTCTCATCTGTAAAGTGGGGATAGTAAAATTTGTTCTCCCTGCATGAGGGATGCTATGAGGATCAAGTAAAGAAGTGGTTTGCGATTGTAAAGGTATTTTACCCAGACGTTCACTAATTTATTCAACGAACCTTTGCTGAGCAGCTATTATAAGGCAGAGCTGGGGTTTGTAAAATATGTTCCCTACTTAGGAACTTGGAGTATTCTAACAGTCTGATGCTTAAAAGATCTAAGTACAATAAAACGTGGTAAGTGCTGTCAGGTACCTATGCTTAAGATAGTGGGTGGTACGGGAGAGAACAGCTGATTCCAATGGTGAAGTTCAGGGCCGTGTAGGTTAGGGGAGGCTTCACTGAGGTGGTGGCATTGTCCTTACGTGGGAATGATTGGGGCAGAGAAGGTCCTTCTAGACAGAAACATAAACAGAGGCTCTGAGGTATGAAGAGAGGTTGGGGTGGCCGTTAGTCCCACGGTCTAACAAGAACAAATAGAGTGACGGTGTATTTGCAGATGGCACCATAGCGTCACTGGGAAGTACTGACAAGAGTGGTCTTGCTACCTGGTTCGTTTCTTTTGGGCCCATTGTCTGGTTTCTTTTAGGTTCCAGTACTGCTGTTGGAGCCATAAGCCTGAAACTTATTGTTATGCCTGTGTTGTCAATTACTGAAGAGGAAGACACCGTTGTTTTTTTGTTTTTTTCCTCTTTTTATTCCACAGGTGCTCTAATGGGTAAGCTTTATTGCCAGCAGCAACGTCCCACTTCCTAAGATTTTAACATAACACTGATGGTGGGGTTTAGTTAAGGAAGGGACGTAGAGTTCCAGATAGGTCATTTGTTTTTATGACCCAGTTGGAAGGGCAAATTGGCACCTATGGTAACTGAGAGTTGAAATGTCAGATGTTTAAGAGGTGGCCAAGCTCATATCCAGCACCACCTGAGATCTGTCACTGCCCTGCTCGCTCCTGCCACCTGAGCGTGCCCACAGCAGCAAGTGGACACAGGCTTAGGGCATATATCTCTTAGCCAGTGGGAAGACGACAGAAATAGAGATACACTGAGGGCCCAGAGAACAGAAATTCTTTTTTTTTTAGAGATAGGGTCTCACTCTGTCACCTGGGCTGGAGTGCAGTGGTGTGGTCACAGCTCACTGCAACCTCAAACTCCTGGGCTCAAGGGATCCTCCCACCTCAGCCTCCTGAGTAGCTGGGACTAGAGGTGCATGGTAGAGCACCCAGCTGAGGACAGAAACTCTGATGCACCTGGAGAGGTGACTCCCATCCTGAACCACCCAAGAGAGTGGTGGCTGTGCCTCATGAAAGGCCATTGTGATGTGGAGTCTCTGCCCGGTCACAGCCGGTGAGACCAAAAGTGAGAGTGGGTGGCACCCATGTGGGTATATGCAGAAGCAAAATCACTTCCTGGAATGGCTGCCCAAGCAGGCACAAGGTACAAACTGAGTTAGTTCTCCTGCACGTTAGGAGACAGTTAGCTTGACCTGAGGGTTAAGCTCTCATTGCTTCTCCAGGTCGTGAAGGCACCTGTGCTGCCATTGTTGCAATGCTGTGATGGGGAGGGGAAGGGACCCCGTGTTGGGGCTTCTCAGTGTGTGAGGACAGCAGTATGGTGGATGCTCAGGCTCCTTTGGCTTAGTTCAGAGCTCCTAAGATGAGGGCAAGGACTTTGTCTTGCTTGTATTGGATAGCGCCCTTGGGTGCTGAGTTAATATTTAACCAAACTTGCAAATAAATAAGTGTTATCTGTTTGTCTCTGGCAAGGACATTGGGGCAAATGGCTTTCTGCACCACTTCCCTCGGTTTGTGTTCATTCTCTTTGGGCAAGGAAAGAGATGGAATCTTATCACTGGTCCTTTTTAGTCCTCTGTTGATGTAGGTGGCCAACTTTGAAAAAATCACCCTAAGGGGTTGTTGCTCTGGGTGGATCTTTACTGTGAGCTTGGGAAGCAGCACGATGCAGTGGAAATAGCCTGAGATTTGCAGCCAGGCAGGACCGGATTCAAATCTGGCCTCCTCCACTGACTGGTTGTAGTCCTGGGCAAAGTACCTTCACCGCTCAGAGCCTCCGTTTCCCCGGCAGTACTGCAGGACTGAACCGCTCTCCTTCTGGGTTGTGAGGCTAAAGGGGACAGTGCAGCAGCAGCTCCTGTGCTTGCTGTGTAGCCATGAGTCTGGGTGTGGCGCAGCCCCCAGTGGTCTAGACGTGGAGAATCGAAAGGCTTTCAGTTCATGAAAACCGTTTCAATGTCAGAGCTGGGGGCAAGCAAAGGAAGCTAGTGTGAACCCCTTCACCAGCCAGAAGAGGAAACTGCAGCCAGGAGCACCCCACCCTGCAAGGCCCCTGTGGTCACCACGCCTGTCCTCAGACTCACACAAACACCACAGAACGGGGAGCCTCAGCACCCTCAGGTTTCCTGGGCTTGTCTTCGGTCCCCACCCTCCCCCCTCCTGACCTGGTACTCGCTGTCCCAGCTCCATTTTCCTCGCCTTTTGGACTTGACCCTTGCTCCTTCCCAGCCGTAGCCTCAAGTCCACTCGGTAGTGACTCTGGTCGCAGCACTCCCAGGGCGTGGCTGTGCCACCTCTCGTGCACACGCCTCCCTTTTCAGGGCTTCAGAAGGATGCCAGCTTCCCCTCCCCTCTCCTCCTGGATCTGGATTTCTGGGATTTGCTCTGGCTCTCACTCTCTCTTTTTAAATTGTTTTTATAGTTGTGGGGAGCAATCTTTAAAGATTTTTTTGGGTGAACACGCCATATGCCTGCTTCATCAAGCAGTGGGTCTCGGCAGGAGGAAAAAGGATGTCCTTAAAGTGATGTGGGAAACGAAAAAGGGCCCTGCCTCTCCTTCCGTGGGCAGGGGGAAGACTCCAAGGGAGACCCCAATATCAGGGACTGAACCTGCCCCCTCCAGATGCTATGGAGAGTCCTGAAAATTTCATCTCCCTGTTCTGAGCCTTAGTTTCCTCTTCTGTAAAATGGGGGCAATGATGATTCCAATCTAGGTGACTTCATCAGGTTGTTATCTGGACCAGAGCAGACACTGGATGTGAAAATACTTGGTAAGCTACAAACTCCTGTGCGCTATATGGGGGTTGCCCGTGTCAGTACTTGGCTCCATTCTGGGTTGAGGTCTGTCTGTCCTCACCTGGGTCAGTCCTGGTTGTGCTAAGCAGCCCCCTGTAAAGGTCCCTCAGTTTCTGGGACTGGAGAAGAATAGCTATTAGCTGCGTCTTATCCCCTCTCTCCAGCTCTTCTCCCTGGGCTGTGCCTCATGGGTGGTGAGGAGGCTCACGGGTGGCTTTGCTGGGAGTCTGGCTCTCCAGACGGGATCTCGCATGGCAAACACTCTGGAACCGAGAGCCCCAACTCCCATGAGCCCTCAGGGACAGGCGCCAGCGTGGTGTCCAGGGAGATGTGAGGGCTTACCTGGGTGACGTTGCAGCCTTAGATAGGTGGGAATAAAAAGTCATAAATGGCAGCCATCCCTATGCCCAGGTGTAACCTGGCCACCAGTGGCATCTGCGTAAGACATTTATATTCCCCACAAAGGAGCCAGGAGAGTTGTCACAAACTTTCCTTGGAGAAGGCAGCTCCAGTTTGGAAGTATTTACTAGTTCATTCATTTGTTCATACATTTGTCTGTAAATTTCTCCAATCATGGCATATTCATCAAGCACTTACTGTGTATGAGAGCCCTGCTAAGGGTCCTACAGACATACGTCTTATATTAGTCAGGATAGGCGAGGTAATGCTGTGGTAATGAACAGTCCCCAAATCTCAGTAGCTGGAAGGAATAAAAGTTTATTTCTCACTGATGTTACATCCTCAATATAGCTCTTCAGGGAAGGCCTCTGCTCATGGCTGCCAATCTGATGGGTGCTCTACCATCTTATCACACCATCTCAACACGGGCCTGTAGGATTCGCTGCAGCAGGGAAAGAGAGCATAGAAAATTGTGCTTGGGCTTTGAAATGTTTCTGCCTGGAAGTGACACCCATTCTTCTGCTCACATTTCATTGACCAGAGGATGACACGTGGCCAGACCTAACTTCAGGCAGGGGAGAGAAGTGCAATTCTTCCCTGGGCCTTAAGGAAAGGGCATATGGAAATAAGGTGACCCCTATGACTATCTACCACATTGCTAATCCCTCCAACAATCTCACGAGGTAGTTATTGTCCTGATTGTACACACGAAGGAACAGAGGGTGGGCAACTCCTGCACATTCACACAGCCAGTAAGAGGGAGGTGTGGGATTTAACCTTGGGGAAGTCTGACTGCAAAGCTTTGCTGTTTCCTTCGCATCACCTTTGTCGTGTACATAAAGTGGCTGTATCACAAGGCAGGGACCTGCAGCCCGTCAGCCCAAGAAGGATGGGTAATATGCTGTGTCATTTCAGAGGAGGGAGCGATCACCTCCAGTAAGAGAAATTCAGGAAGACTTCCCTGAGGAGGTGGCTCTTACCTCTGGATCTTGAAGAATAAATCAAATTTGGACATTCGGAGATGTTTATTCTTTCAATCAGTCGGTTATTCATTCTACGTGCTAGGTGGGTGGCTTCTCATGTCTGGAAAACCATTTGCAAAGTCCATTTAGTTGACACTTTTAGTTTAGTTCACATTCTTCCAGTTGCAAGAGGAGTCCTAGAGTGGTGGGGGAGGGAGGGAAGCAGTTATGAACTGGGTTTGACCAGGGAGCTTTCCTGGAAGAGGCCCTGGGGAGAAATCTGATGCAGTAGGTAGAATAAGAACTGGATTTTATTGCAGATTTATTGCAGCCTTCCTTCCTTCCTCCCTTGCTTCCTCCCTCTCCTTCCCGTGGACTGCTGCATCCCCGCCTCCCTCTCTCCCCCATTTCCTCAGAGCCTGCCGCCTGCCAGGGCAGTGCTGTGCCCTGAGGCTGGGGAGGGGCAGATGCAGCTTTTGGCTCCTGGGACCCTCACAGTTTAATGATAGCAGGGATAAGGTTGCAGGGCCCCAGCGTCCCAGTGTTTGCCTAGAAACTCAAGAAGAAACCTCCAGGGTGAGGCAGAGTGACCCCATTGAGTGGTGTGGGTAACTGGAGGAAAAGAAATAAGCTAGCCGAACAGACACATGGGGCCAGCTTACAGGCAGCCGGAGGCGGGGGAAGCCCAGGGGTGTGGAGTCAGCACTGCCCTGCGGTCAGTGAGCCTGCTCCCTAGCTTGGGCCAGAGCAGCTGGCCCCTCGGGGCTCCCGCGGCTGTCTGCACCTGGCCTTGCCCACAGCTGTGCTCCAGCGAGCTGGCCGGCACCAGCCAGTGGCCAGTTTTCATCAGCACAGACAGAGCAGAACTCAGCTGCTTCCCTATCTCCCTCTGCCTCTTCTCTCCTACTCAGGGAGAACTCGAGGTTTGGGGCAGGCTCTGTGTACATCAGGGATGGCGAGATAAACCAAGGCATGAGAGGCGCTGGAAGACACCCTTGCACACACCTGAGGCTTGGCTGTACGCATTTCCCTTCCAGGATTCACAGGCTGCCGGCAAAGGGCCTGAGATTTCTACTTCGGAGAAACTGCTATCAAGCGCCTTCTTGGGTTCAAGGGATAAATACACCATCATTTAATTGTGTCTGTATATATTCTACCTCTAGGTCTTTTTTCCCATTCACACTGTCAAAGGATTTCAGTGGCTAGAAGTGATCTCAGAGGATATCCAGGCCGGTGATTGCTAAACCTGAATGATCATCACCTGGGAAGCTTTTAAAAATACACATTCTCAGGCTCTGAGCCCAGAAGTTCTGACTCAGTAGATCTGGGCCTTGTCCCTGCCCAGTTATTGATTTTGCAGGTCCCACGCTCAGAGGAGTGGTCCCCTGGGGCCAGTGAAGCCCAGGAGTGCCCCAGAAGTGCGTCAGTTGCTTGTGCTTGGCAACCACCCTGCCTCCTGTGAATTTATCGTTCTCATTAAGGGGATGGCTCTCAAAACCTGCTGAGAGGCCCAACCCTCGCTTATTGTGCTCTGGGAGCATTTGTCAGCTCCTTCAATGCAGGTCTGGCTGGCCAGGAGTGGGTTTCTCCACTGGCTGTGTTCCATTTCATCGGGGAGAAGGAGCCCTCCCTGGGGCAGGTGGGCCTTGTCCTTGTCAGCCACCATTGCCTTCCTGATGCTTTCCTGAGCCGAAGGAGAGCTGATGGGCCAGAAATGTGCTCACCAGGGCTCAGGTCTGCCCCAGCCACCTGACAGAGAGGAGGGCTGCAGAGAAACACTGTGGACCGCCTCCCTCCACAGCACACGCACACTCACGTGTACACACACACACACACACACACACACACGCCACGCTGGCTGGAGGCGGGGGCTGTCCTCTGGAGGAACTGAAACTCCGCGCATTTCTCTGGGAAGATGCTTTCCATTTCCAAATTCCAAGAAGAGCTTTACAAAAAGATAATAATAGTTTTACTCCGTGTGCTCAAGGCTTTGCTCATGAAGGATCGCATGTGCTCTTTGTCACTGCCCCGGGAAGTGACAGGGGCAGTGACAGGGTTTACCCTTCTCATGCTCTAACTGAGCAAACGAGCCCAGAAAGGGTGTGTGATTCTGAGTATTCAGTGCTAAAGGGCCATGCTGTAAGGGCCTCGAATTGTTCAGGAAAAAATTGTGTGCATGCACATGTTTAATATGTGTATGTGTGTGTATACATGTACTTGGACAGAGACAGAGAATGAGGAAGCGCAAACAACTGACAAAGCAGATGGGGTAGGATGTTAACAACAGTGAATCATTAGGTAAAAAAATACAGCTGTTCTTTGTACCGTTTTTATTTTTGCAATTCTTTTGAAATTTTAAATCTATTTCCAAATAAAAAAACTTTTCATTTAAGGACATGGAGCAAGTTAACAGTTGGGTCTGTGGGGTCTTGTTCATGGAAGACTCACTCACTACTTCTTACCATCTCTGGATAGATACGTTTCTTAGACTCAGCTTAAATGCCAGTTCTTCCGCGCAGCCTTCCGTGGCCCCTTAGACTAGATCATGTGCCCCGGTTTCATGTACGTTTCCTTTCCTTTATCACAACAGGTAGGAGTGAATTGTTTTTAATTTAATGTCTGTTTCTACTGCTGGACTGCAAACTCCATGAGGGCAGGACTTTGTCTGTCTCGTTCCTGGCTGATCCAAAGGGTCTGGATGGTGACGGGAACACAGTAGGCACTCAATGAGCATTTGTTGAGAGAATTAACCAGGCCGTGGGCCACAGAGGTGCGCAGGTGCACACACACATACGGGCAAACACGCGCGTGCTCTATTTTCTTAATTCTATTGCTCTGTCACAGGCAGGCTGGAGATGCCAGAATTTAGAGGACAGCTGGCAGGGTGGCATCATGCCTCTGGAAATGACATTCCAGGAGTGAATGACATCCTTTGGGAAGAGAGGATGATGCCCCTTCCCAGCCAGCGCCCCCCTCCGCTCCCCGCCTCTAGCCCAGAGGCGCTTCCGGGGGAGAAATGATGCTTTTGCAGCAGGTGGCGAAGGGATCCCAGAGACAGTGGGCTGTGAGAGGGGGCAGGGATGCCGAGTGGAAGCCACTGCCTTTCCGGGAACAAAAGAGCCCTTTAGAGTCACTCGATATCATGTCTTCCTGCCCTGGGCCTCTGCCAAGCCTCCCTCTTCCTATTGTGGAACAGCAGCAACAGCAGAGACCTGCCCCGTGTCTGCTCCTCCCTGCACTGCCGGGGCACGGGGGCAAGGGCCGGCAGGAGCCAAGGTGCCGGGCAGGCCTCGAGTGCCCACGTGTGCCCATCAATGGAAGCTTTTATTTTAATTTTGAATAGGTAATACATCCACATATTCAAAACTCAGAAAGTATAACGTACGTGCTGTGAGAGCCCCCTCCTGCCCTGCCCCCACCCAGCCAGCTCTTCTTAAGGCTCCTTCTGTGGAAAGTTGGTGCATGTCCAAACAATATGACTATTTCCTGCAGTGGCAGTAGCCCGTATGCACTGTTTGTATCTTGCCCTTTTCACTTAGTGATATATCTTGGTGTGCTTTCCATATGAGTCCATAAAATAATGTTCTTGACTTTTTTGGTTTTTGGCTACATGGTATTCTGTGGTGTCAAGGTACTGGGGAAAATGCTCCCTGTGTCTAAGGAGCCAGGCTGCAGCCTTCCCGTGCCGTGCTGTGCGTGTGCGGGAACCTTTTGAAGAGCACTGAGGAATGGTGGGGAGTTAGACATACAACGAGGAGCCTCAGACCCGCACTATTCAGTACGATACCATCTGCTGCATGTGGTGTTGAGCACTTGAAATGCAGGCGACCGAACTGAGACACGCCAGAAAGGTAAACTAGGTGCTGGAATTTGAAGATTTAGTTCAAAAATGTAAAATATCTTATTAATGATTTTTATATTTACTATATTTATTCAATAGATTTCAAATATATTGGTTAAATAAAATATATCCCTGAAATGAATTTTACTTGTTTCTTTTTACTTCTTAAAAACGTGGTTACTAGGCAATTTGAAATGCTATATGTGGCTTGCATTTGTGACCTGCACATTTCTGTTGGACTCTGCTTCCCTAGAGACGTGGAGCCCAGGGATGGAGCGGAAGGTGGGAGGGGCCCGCTCCCCGGCTGGGCTGGTGGCAGGACTGGCTCCTTCCTTCTCCGCCTCATTTTCTCCTGTGCGCAAGAGGATGAGTAGGATTAGAGGACAGGGATTCCTCTCTGTTTTGTCCACTGCTCTATCCCTAGCGAGAGAATGATACCTGGCAGGGAGTGGGTGCTCACAGGGTGAATGAATGAAAGTAGCAAGTGAAATGGGAAATGTGAGTTGTTTCCAGGGAAGAGTTAGAGTCATTAAAGTATCGGGACTTGGAGGCCCCTAGGGAACACAGGATGCCTCCAACTGTGAAGCCAAGACTCAGAACACAGGAGTGACTTGCCCAAGGTCACCCTGGGTGTTGATGGCAAAACGGCAACCGTCTTCCCTCCCTTCCGAGCCTTTTCAGGACACGTAATGAAATTTCTGTGCAGCCTGTCCCACTCCCATGTGGCAGAAGGCCTGAGGAAGGATGGGCCCAACAGGACCCCACTCAAACCAAAGTCTCAGAGCTTTCCAGCCCGAGGGCCCCAGGCAGAGGCCCGGTCATCTCCTTGGCGTCCAGCCCCCAGGCGAGGAGGGGCCGGCAGGCTGGAATCCGCAGTGAGCAGCCTCTAAATCACTCATGCTGGGGTGGGAGAGGCTGGCCATGGCGGCGGAGGGGATTTTCATAGATTATACTGAAAGAATTACAATGGCGAGGGAAGGGAGCCCAGTTCCCACAGAGTGTCCGGTCACTCCTGTGGGGGGCTGTGGGAGCCGGGCCTGGCCGCCTCTTTCTCTCCGGGCAGCAGCACACACAGTTTTTAATAATTAAGTAACTTTAATTGTCCTGGGAAAGCTGAGATCGCCTTGGGGCACGCTGCACAAACTCATAATTAATGTTACCAAGAGAGATTAGGAAAGGAGAACTGAGAAATGATTCACTTTTTAAAAAGCGCCTCACTGTTAAGCCTTATTATCCTAAGTTTAGAACCTCATTTATCTGCTTTGAGGAGAAAAAAAAAAGACCCAAGACCCAGAAACGAATGCATGTGAAATTAAAACTCCATGTCTTCGTAACGTGGTTTAAAAGCATCACATGGGAAAATGTTCCCATTTATTGATTCCATTCTGGTGACTGAGGGAAAATTTAAGACAGAGGAATATAATTAATAAATAATAATAATACATTGATGGAAACTCAAGCTTTTTACTGCTATCCTTGTGGCTTAGAAATTATTTCATTTTAGGATTTTTTGGGAATTATTTTTCTCTCTGGCTCTTTGTGAAAAATACACTGAATTTCATGTAATTTTCAATGATTGTTTATACGAAGTGATATGTCATAGAGTGTCTGGCATACGAGTGTTTAGTAAATATTTGATGAATTAATAAGCACGTCAATGAAAGAGGGAAGGAGCTGGAGAAGGGAAGACTGTCCTTGCACAAAGATCCACGGTCAACGGGAAGGGCGAGCCCAGTCAGTCCTGTGACGGTGACGAAGGGAAGGTGGGCGAGAAATAGGGGAACAAGATGTGGCAGTGATTACACAGCTGGGGGGAGGGAGAAGACTTGGAAATTAGGAGTCGGCGTCAGCGCCAGGGCATAGGGTGAGAGGAAGCAAAGAACTCGGACCTGGAGCCATCCTTGTGCACGATTAGTAGTCTGTTAATCGTCCCCGATTGATTACCCTAAACCAGTGGATGTGTTTCCTTACAAAATCCTAGTGTCTCCACAGCACTGCCCTGCTTTTTTCTTCCATTCAGACGACAAATATTTGCATCCTAAATTATGAGCATCTCAGTCGTTCTAAGCACCACTGTAGGTTTTCTTCCACTTACTCGACTACCATTGGGACTGAATGCCTACTGCTGTGTCCCAGGCACTGTTTTACGTGGACACAGATGGGATCAACTGGAATGCAGGCAGAAGACTTGGGTTCTAAACCCAGATACATGATTCCCTTCTCTCTGAGCCTCAGTTTCCACATCCATAAGATGGGAATGATAGTACGTGGATGTGAACTCCTTAGGTGGTGAAAAGATGATACTAGGAGTTCCTGAAGCAACTTTTCTGACAACTTGGCGGAGGAATCTTCTGGATGGGTTCTTCTTTCCCCCTGGCTTCTCCAAAGCGTCAATCCTACCCGGGGGTACTGCTCTCGCCACAGGCCCACCAGATAGGGCTCAGATGGCCCCCCTCCCTCGGCCTGAGTGGGAGCCAGGAAGCAATTTGTCCCATTCAGCCACCTCCAGGAAGGCTCTCAGGCCCTTTCCTGAGGTCTTTGCTGTTCCCTGGATGTCAGTTAATACCCACTGAGAGGCTGCTGGGTAAATAAGGAGGCGGTGGCTGATTAAGCTCAAGGTGTGATTCCTCTCAGGGGTCTTTACGTGTGAATAGTCAGGTCACAAAGAATGAAAGCTTTTAAGACTTAAAAGAATGAAGCCATCTCTTCCTGGCGCTGTCCCGTTGTGACCTCTATGTCTGGGCCTTAGTTGCCTGGCACAGGGCAGACCAGGCTCAGTGGCACTGGTCCTGGAAAGCATACCCTGATATTAACCAGTGTTACTAATAATAGCCACAGCCCCTCAGCCCATTCCAAACATTAGATGTTATGAAGTGTGTGTGTATGTTTCCTTCTTCAAAAGCGTAGTATACTATACATCGTACTGTTTCCATACATTACTTTCTTGCTCTTAAAACCACATCATGGAGATAGTGCCATTTCATAATGTAGAGTGGTAACAATCTTTTAAAGTGACTGATTAGCATTTTACTTTATTTAACCATGTTTTTTAAAAGCACTTGCCCACTGATGGACAGTGGGTGGTTTTCATTATTGTGCCATCCATGTATTTCCTTAACAGCCAAACCTTACATTGTCTGTTAATGTAATTTGATGCAGTGGAAATTGCTGAGGACAGAAAATTGACAGATGAAAGTTCTATCCTGAGTCTGTATTAATTAGGTGTCTGACTTTGGGCAAGTGCCACTGCCTCTTGTGGCCTCAGTTTTACCATCTGTTAAATATGGACATAGGGCTCTATCTAGTATCTAGTGTCCCTTCTAGGAAGTCTGTCTCTGACCCCTTGAGTCTCCCAAAACCCCAGAAGCAGCAGCATGCCCCACAGAGGGTCGGCCCCAGCAGGGGCTGTGGGTGGGGTTGGCGGGGCTTGGTGACTGGGTAAGCCTCTCCTGTCGCTCATCTTGGTGATGCAATATTGAACTCAGGCAAGTTTGGCCTTGCTCTCCCCTGGATCCAGCATGATTCAGGGCCTGTAGCGTGGCTTCCCCACCAGCAAATGAGCTGCAAGACACCTTTCTTGGCAGTGGGTTTAATGAGGGCTCCCGGAATGTCTGATTACTCATCGGTTTTGCAACGGCAGCGAACTCCCAGCAAGAAGAGGAGGCAGCTAGCGTGGCTTCCTTCCTGAATTAATGACTGAAGCATTATGAATGAGTAATCAGTTTAGTAGAACTGGAGCAGAACTGGGTGGTCGAGCTGCTGTTGGGGGTGGCAGCAAGGGAGATGGTGCTGGGTGTGGGGTGTACTTTAACCTTTTCCGCACTCCACTTGAATGGCTTTGGGTCTTGATGTTCTTTTGGGGATCAGAACCGTGGCCAGACATCCTACCCAGACCCCAGTCTTCACTCTCTCCTAAGGCCTGTCTGCCTGAGAGAGGTCACTGTCAGCTGACTGCAAATTTCCCTTTCAGTATTAGCCTGGGTCACACAGAGGGAAAGCTAAATCCAATAGAACAATCCACGAGTGAGGTCTCATGTGAGAGGGCTAGCATTTTGGGTGATATTACTCTGCTGTGCACCTAAGAGGGATTTTTGAAATTAATCTTTTACTGGGAGAAGGCATAGAGGTGGTGGGAAACTTCTTTTCTGCCACGGTTTTGGAATGAGAACCACAGATCAAGGACTTCTTCATGGGACTCCCAGCCCCTCTTATCTCAGACAGCTTATTAGAGACTCTAGGATTAATGAGGACAGGAGGGAATATGTCTCCTTTAAAGCAAGGTCTCTGGTTTCACTGTTTTGTTTGTCCCCTTTCTTTCTTCAGGGTTCCCCCCCTTTCAGACCTGCCCTGGCCCAGCCCTCCGCTTTCCAGCCATTAGGCAATAGTTCTTTGCGGTGGCCTGAGGGCATGTCTGGACTGTCACACCTGGGCCTCATGCCCCTGGCCTCCCCTGGCCCCTGTCCCAGAAGTGCTGACACCAGCTCCTTTGCTCTGGCCAGCAGTCCCCTCCCTGTTGCCCAGGCCCAGGCGGAGCTCTCCCCAGACCCCCAGCTCCTCAGAGAAGAGGGGTCCTTTCCTGCTGGCTCCTCCCCTTTGGCTTCGTTTTGAAACTGTCCTCCTGATGGACATTCAGGACTTGCCAGCTCAGCCTGTACCATTTTGGACCTGGGCCACAGGAAATCTCTGAGCATCCTGTGTGTGTTGGGCCACCTGCCTCCAGCAATGTGTGCTGGGCCCTGCCTCTGGGTTACTATTGAGATGGTTTCTAGGGCCATCCACCTCAGCCCCCTCATCAGGGATTCTCTACAATTTCCCATTCTTTCCACCATGTCTCCTTTCCGGGGCTTACCTGCCCTCTCAAGGTTGAAGGGAATCACCATTTAATACAGGACTTTCCCCAACATAGACACTTGATTGCTGAAGGGATGGATGGGTGGATGGTTGTTATCCTGGGCAAGTGCACATTGCCTTAAAAACTTTAAAATTGCCTTTTGCAACATCTTCCTGGACCAGCCTCTCAATTCCGTAAACTAAAATAAAATTTTAAGGCTCACCCCCCAACCACCGGCTGACTAAATGGACTGCCTCGTGGCCAAAGGAATATCCTAAAACTAAATTGTCTCCCAGGAGGATGGAGGTCATTCATGCCTCATCATGCCCCCCTCCCTTCTTGGGGACATCCTTTGTAACCCATTAACAGGCCTAAGGGTATGCAAGATAAACCTGCAGGTCCTCAATTTACACAACAAATATATGTCCAGTGGCTTGTCTCTGATAAACAGCTCCTTATGTTGAAACATTCCAAGCCTTTAGACAAAGCTTCATGTCTTTAACCAATTACAAGCCAAAAAATCTTTAAACCCACCTATAACCTATAAGCCCCCGCTTCGAGATGGCCCATCTTTTCGGGCCAAACCAATGTATGCCTCCCACGTATTGATTTATGTCTTTACCTGTAACCCCTGTCTCCCTGAAATGTGTAAAACCAAACTGTAACCCAGCCTCAGCGAATCCGCTGCTGAAGACCTCTTGGGTGTGGCTCCGGGTCATGGTCCTCAAATTTGGCTCAGAGTAAATCTCTTTAAAATTATTTTACAGAGTTTGGTCTTTTTTCCATTGACAATTCCCAGTCACTTTATTGGGTGCAGCTCCACTGTCTTTGGAACAATGGCTGCAAAGTTCATCCTGTTGGAGGGGCCGCACAGCTTACAAGTCCATCAGCTTCCCAACTGAAGAAATCGGGCTAGAGTTGGCCTTTGCGGAAATCATGTCTTAAGAGGAAATCTTAAATGATACAGGATGAGTCACCCTGGTTGGCCTTTCTTTAGGAATCCCCCCACAAATTCACTTTATTTCTCATAACAGGCCAAAGATCACCTCCCCAAGAGGGAAACAGATCTTTGTGAAGATCCCAAATATGAGGTGAAATTATCTTTTCTGTTCCAAATTCAGAGACTTTTAGCATCCAAAAAAAGCCTAAGTTCCAGTGTAAAATGTCCCAAAGATTGTTCCCTGTTGTCGCCCCTCTGCCCAGTGTCACTGGGCTCTGGGCCCTGGGGCTTCTGCCCCTTCCCCGCAGCCCCTGGCCCAGGGGAGCACAAGCCCTGCTTTTTATCACAGAGATAATGCCTTTCTGAGTAACGGAACCAACACTGCTATTTCCTGAGACTAGAAACGAAAGCTAACCTATTGACTACTTTAAGATCAACAATCTATTTGACTAAAGAGATTTTTTTTTTCTTTTCTGTTCTCCACCCCAGCACCTTCTTTGGGTGCTTTTCACAGCAAGTCTCTGAAACCACAGGGTATGGGTGGTATTTTTCTCTTTAAAAATTCTTTTTCAGGCAACTATGTCAAGAATGTTTTCATACTTTGGGCTGGATGGGAGGGGGACAGGGAAAAAAAAAAACCAGACTTAATCCCCCAAGATGGGTATTTCTCTGAAAACAGACATGCAAATGTTGGGCTTGTCAAACGCTAAAACGTTTCCTTTATTCTGGAGAATGATGGCATCCTGCCTGCTGAGCCCAGGAGACCTGGGGAGCTTCGGGAGGAGCCCTGGAAGCCAGCAGGCTGAGTGTGGGAAAGAGAGGCAGAGGCACGCGCCAGAGAGCCAGAACAAGGAGGGACAACCGCCCTCGCATTGGGCCACCCCTCCCCAGCCACTTAGATTCCGTGAGGTTGTGGCTCACCTTCCAGGAACTGGAGATGGGAATGCAGGGAAAAGCCAGATGCCAATCAAATCAACTGACAGTGACAACTCTCAGGCAGACAGGCTTTAGGAGAGAGTGGAGATTGGGGTCTGGGGTCCCATACTCTGCCTGCTGGCTTCCAGGGCTCCTCCTGCAGCCCCCCAGGTCTCCAGGGCTCACAGACATCCTCACAGTCGCTCTGTAGCAGGGAGGCCAGCTGGCCAAAGCTCATACCTGCCCACCTGAGTGTGACAATAGAGACAGAGATTGTCTTGCATGGGATCACCACCTGAAACTTCTGGGGAAGAATCTCTACCATTCTCCCCCACCAAGAGACTGTGGGATGGGCAAGGAGGGAGGATTTAGCAAGTGCTTCCTGGGGGCTGCTAAGTAATTGCAAAGTACCTCACTAGGTCTTGCTGTGGAGGCCTCCGGAGTCAGACCTGCTGCCCCTAGGTGATGAGTTCACAGCTTCGTGGGAGAGAGAGACAAGAAAACATGCATGCTAACAGCCTGCCAAAATGCAAAAAGAGAATGCTAAATGCTAGATGCAAAAAGAGAAGTGCAAACATTTTCCCCCTCTTACCCATATATGGTTAAAACATGTATACCAGGTGAGAACATGACTTTAAAATATGTTACTGCATCTGCAGATTCTTAGATTTTGGTTTCCTACCCCTTGACCCTTTGCCTTGCCTAATGTAAGGATGGAAACAGGACAGGAGGTGACCTGCTCTGCATGGCTAGGGTGTTTGGATTGGGTGCAGGGTTTCACTGCAGCTGCAAGAACCATGGAGTAGCTTCTCTCTATCCTAGCTCTTTGGCTTATTGTTGAGAAGATCAATTGAGATAATGGTTATAATTATATTTTGCATATTATAAACCAGTAAATAACTAAAAAGTAGTATTATTTCCTTGAGAAGTGAAGGCTTGAGAGCTCTAATGATGTCTTCAATTTATTGAGCACCTACTATGTTCCAGGCACTGTCTAAGGACTTAACACATGTTACACCCAATTAGAATGTAAACTTAATGGGGATATGAACTTTGCCTTATTCCCTGCTGTATTCCCAGGGCCTAGAAGGGTGTCAGTCACATAGTAGGTCTTCAATAAATATTTTTTTTAAAGGTTGAAAAAGTGATTTCTAACCCTGACTGCCCCCTAGGGCATTAGCCTTGCTCTACAGATGGGAGTCAGGAGGCTCGGAAAAGTTAAGCAACCTGCTCTAGGTCTCATCACTAGCTAATTAGTGGGTTGGGATTGGAGCTCAGTTCATCTATTTGCAGAATTCAGGCTCTTTTCATGATGCCCAGGCCAACCTGGGGTTTTATTGGGCTTAGTTGTCCTTGACAGAGCAGACTGTTGTGCCAGGAACATGTGGGATACCAGGGACAGGTTCAGGGACAAGCACGTTGTCCCTTCCTGGCTCCAAGAACAGAGTAGAAAGTCAGCCCCAATTAACTCTGTAAATGATGAGCTCCTCTTTTCAAAGAAAGGCGGAACAGTATCTGGGGTAGGCAGAATAATGATACCTCAAAGACGTCCATATCCTACTCCCTAGAACCTGTCAATGGGCTATGTTATGGGCAGTGGGGAATTAGGTTACGGATGGAATTAAATTTGCTAATCAGCTGACCTTGATATGGGGAAATTATCCTGGATTATCCAAGTGGCCCAATGTAGTCACGAGGGTCCTTAGAATAAAGAGGGAGGCAAAAGAGTCAGAGGGATACAACGTGAGAAAGACTTGAATGGCCATTGCCAGCTTTGAAGACAGAGGAAGGGATCACAAACCAAGAAGTGCAGGTGGCTTCTGGAAGCTGGAAAAGGCAAGAAAACAGGTTCTCTCCCAAATTGCCCAGGAAGGAAATGCAGCCTAGCTAACACCTTGATTTTAGCCCAGTGAGACCCACTCTGGACTTCTGACCTCAGTACTGTAAGAAAATGTATTAGTGTTGTCTCAAGCCACTAAGTGTTTGGGAATTTGTTACGCAGCAATAGGAAACTAATACAGACGTTAGCAAGCAGCAAGATTAGCCTGTGCCCTGGACTCCGGGGAGAGACATGGTAGAAACAGACACAACACTTCAAAGCTTTCTGGAAAACTCTGCTTCAGGTTCCCCCTACTCCAGCCAACATGCAGCACCCAGGTGCCTGCAGACACTGGGCAGCTTTGTGGGGGTGCTCTGGCAGCACCTCACCCTCGGCCCATGCCACATGCTCCTCACTTCCTGTGCTGGGGCTTTCTGTGCTGTGGTACTGACACTCACCAGTGTGCATCCTAGAACTGCACGGGGTCATCACCCACGCAGCTACCCTTGACCAATGGAGGACAGGAACTTATGGTTCCCTCTTTCAACTCTCAGGTGGGCCGTTCTGAGATGTGTTTCACAAAGGTCTTTAGAATTTCCCAAGGAATCGAGCCCCGGTTTTTCTTGTGGAAGCTGCATCAGTAATGCATCCTTGTATGGGCTCTCCTCCCTTCCCACTTTCGCTCTTCTTCTTTTTTTTTTTTTTTTTTTGAGACAGGGTCTTTCTCTGTTGCCCTGAGTAGAGTGCAGTTGTGTCATCATAGCTCACTGCAACCTCAAACTCCTGGGCTCAAGGGATCCTCCTGCCTCAGCCTCCCAAATAGCTGAGACTACAGGCGTGCACCACCATGCCTGGCTAATTTTTCTATTTTTAGTAGAGACAGGGTCTCGCTCTTGTTTAGGCTGGTCTTGAACTCCTGGCCTCAAGAGATCCTCCCTCCTCAGCCTCCCAGAGTGCTGGGAATACAGGCCTGAGCCACCACGCCTGGCCTCCCAGTTTCACTCTTAAACTGTACCTCATTACTTGAGGTCACTACCCTAATAAACACCTGTGTGTGAATCTTTGTCTCTGACCCCACTTTCGGAAGAAACTGCTAAGACAATGTGCCTGAATATAACAGCTGTTCATCTAGTGTCTGCTCAAAAGTATGTCCCCTGCCCAGTCTCGCAGAGATGCAGGGAGCTCCTGAGGGGTTGCTGGTGGCAGGCAGCTAGCAGAGAGCTGCACGGCTGTGAATGAGCCTCTATCAAGGTCTTGGCTGAGGGCTCAGAAGATACTTGCTGGTCTAGTTCGAGATGGTTGGACAAAGTCTGGAGGGGTAGTTTCGAGGCTCCTGGGGACATCACAGGTCCTGGCTGCTTAGTTGTTCAAGTGCCCTGACTCTGGTGGGCTTCCTTCAGAGCATACCCAAGTGTCCCTACCATTCAGAACAGATGTTTTTCTGATGAACTCAATTGCATCATTAGCAACCAGGCTTCAACATGGTTGATTTGAGAGCTGCCGGGAAGCTGGGAGCCTCCTGGCCCCAGGGCTGGACAGCTGTTCCCAGGGTTGGCTGAACGTGCCTTTGCAGTGGGTTCCTTCCCTGCCCCCAGCCCCAGGCTGGCCTCTCAAGTCCTGAGGCTTTCTCACCAGCCGTGCCCAGAACAGATGGAAACAGATCTCTTGGGCATCTCCAGCTGATGTGGATTTCACAGCGGGCGGAAGAGAGTGAGGGGAGCAGACAGCCCAGCCCCTTCCCACGGCCACTTGGGAGGCCACACTCGTTGTCCAGCTGTCCAGCCTCACTCCTTGTGAAAGGGGTGGGACTTGAGACTGGGGGATTCATTGCGGTGGAGGTGGGGGAGGCTAGAATATAAACCCTGGTTCCTTATGGTTTTAAACCTGAGCTCCAAGGCGCCAGGGGTGGGGGGCTGGGGAACCCCTACCATCAGTGCTTCGGCCAGAGCAGAGCTTTCTTCCATCCTCCTTGCACAGCGCCGCTGTGAAGCCTAGACCCCCCGCTACCCCCACACGCGCGCTCTCCCTCCCCTACCTCCTGCCGGCCGTCTCCTCTCTGCACAGGCACATCCACCTGATCCCTCTAGACCTGGCTCAGCTGCCCCACTTTCTTCAGGAAGCTGCCCCCTCCAAGTTCCTTCCCCCCTAATTTTAGCAGTGACCCATCTCTCTTTCCTTTGAAATTTCCAAGGGCTCCATCTATATTGCTCACATGGAACCGATGGCTTTATGTCTGGGATCATAATCACGTCTGTACTTTTCTCTCGCCGTACTGGGTTTTCCTCAGAGCAGGGACTCTTTCTTGGCTTCACAGTCCCCATGGGAGGTGCTTGGTAAATGTCTTTTTTGGTTTGGTTTTTGACTTTAATAAGTGCATGTCAAAAAGCCCACTTTGAAAGCTGCTCTTCCCAAAGATGCGGTTTTAGTCAGCTCAGGCTACTGTGACAAAATAGCGTAGACTGAGGGGCTTAAACAACAAGTATTTATTTCTCACATTTCTAGAGGCTGGGAAATTCAAGATCAAAGGGCTGGCGAATTTGGTGTCTGGTGAGGATGCTTCCTGGTTTGCAGAAAGCTGCCTTCATACCATACCCTCAGATGGCAGAGAAAGAGGGCTTTGGTCTCTTCTTCTCCTCTAAGGGCAGTAATCCCATGATGGGGCTCCACTCTCAGGACCTCATTTAAACCTTGTTACCTCCCAAAGGCCCCACCTGCAAATTCCTTCACATTGGGGATTAGGCTTCGACATACGAGGGGGAAATAAACATTCAGTCCATAGCAGACCCCATCTTATAATCATAACAACCTCTGAATTGCATATTGGAAACTCTGTTCAAATTCTGCTCAAAACAGGGGCAGGAATTGGGCTGGGACTCGGAGGGAGGGATTCAAGGATGGGTGAGCCTGTCCGCTGTCCCCTGGGAGCTCGCAGTCCAGCAGAGCTGCTCTGTCTATGGGGTAACCCTATATGTTGCCATCAGTGCTAGGATGGGGGTGACTCAGGGGAGTGCATGCCAGGGGATGCTGGAGGGGGAAGAGGCACCCTGTTGGGACAAGCTGCTGACAGCTACCTCAGGGTGGGCCGTGCCACCACCCCTGGGCAGGTGCTAATGGACTTTGAAAATACAATCCTGGGTGGTCGCCAAGTGAGAGTTAAGAAGCCTCTTCCCCCTTTTAGCTGGTTCATTTATTGTTTAATTCAGATTTCCAAGGCTTGATCAATTCCCAAAATACTTGGAGTTTTGTAAATTTTTTAGACCATGGGGATGAGTAT
The DNA here is from genome assembly GCA_004363605.1 of Indri indri. Lineage (NCBI taxonomy): Eukaryota > Metazoa > Chordata > Mammalia > Primates > Indriidae > Indri > Indri indri. The sequence goes on along the minus strand of RJWJ010013416.1, from coordinate 2,340 downwards.
AGAGCTCTGCTGTCTAAAACAGTAGCTACCAGACACATGCAGCTATTTAAATTTGTTTACATCAGAGTGTAATAAAATAAAAAAGTCCAGTTCTTTACTCACACTAGCCACATTCCAAGGGCTCTATAGCCACTGAGGTACCCTAGGGCTGGCAATACTTGTCCCTTTTGTCCCTCAAGCCACCGTGAGAACAAATGAACAGGGCTGTAAGCCAGCCAGAATAAAAAGTGGCCAAGAGGCTGAAAGAATAATAATCATTTTGTACCCCAGGAGAGCCTGTCTTTACCCAGGGTGGGTCACACTGGGTGGTGCCGTCCCCTCAGGTGGGGCTGTGGAGGGAGCCAGGTTGCTTGCGAGTGGCTCTTACGTTCAGCCAGAATACTTTACAACACGGCACCTGGCCAATGACTTGGAGAGAACATCAAGTCAAGCTTTACCTGAGTTATAAACGTATTATTATGATAATGAATTTCTATTATACTTTTCCTCTAGGGAAATGTAATTCCCTTTCACACTTCCTAGTATGTTTGTCCTTTTGATATCCCAAGAGTGAAAGGAGGCATCTTCGGTGTGACAGCCAGTGCAACTTATGGAGCATTTGCAGCCTGCCGGAAGCTGTGTGCATGGAACACCCCTGCTACACCATGCAGAGAATGTCACTCATTTCAGAGTATCAGTGGGCCACACTGACAGGTGTTCCAGGGGCAGTCACCATATACATGAGCCCTACGTCAGGGGACAGAATTGGCAGACCAAGGAGCAAGACCTCAGTGTGTGATATCATCTATTTTTTCCCTCAGATTTTACTGGTCTGTATACCCAGTAAATACTATGGGCATAGAGAGATGAGAGAACCAGGTTCTGCCCTCCAGGAGTACAATCAGTTACCTAGAGCTTAATGAAGTGACTAGTTTTGCTGAAATAAAAATCTCAGGTTTATGTGGAGTGATTCACTGAGGCACCCAACTAAGAGCAAGCTTCCTTCTTTTGCTGTATTTTTAAGTCAGATGTGGGCTTACTAAACATTCGCTGAGCATTTCTTGTCTGCTGGCCCGGGGCTTGGTGCTGGAAGGCATGCGGAGATAGTGAGGCCCTGGGTCAGAGAGCTCGCAGGCTGCGGTGGAGATGTGGCTTACGTCCATTTGCAAAGCAGACTCTGGCCAACCCCTCTAAGTGGGGCCCACAGACAAATGCCACTGGGAAAGGACACAGACTCACCAAAGAATCACCACAGTCAGAGTTGGCAAAGAGCCTTTAGAGCTTTCCTCTCTGCAGTGGGTTGGTATGACCTTCTTCCAGCGTCCTTGCATCGGGGCTCCCTACAGGTTTGGGTGGCTTTGATAGCCCGTACTTGGCAGGCACGGGTGAGGAGGCCACTTTTGCTCATCCAGTCTTCTGTGTTTCTCTGTTTCCTTGGCAGGGTCAGAAGCCAAAAACCACCTCTTGTGGCCTCACTAAATGCCAGCCCTGGAAAATGCTCCAAAGAGGCTTTAGTCCATTTTCCCTCATTTGGGGAAATTGAGGCCCAGAAAAGGGAAGCATTCTCCTTTTGGGGCCCCATGAAGCAAAGCCTTGACTCAGCCTGCCATGCAGACCTCAGGGTTTGCATTCTACTCTTAAGGTAGCTGAAGAAGAACACAGAGAGGGAGGGGTGCCCTGCTGCCTACAACACATTCACAGAGATAATCTGTCAAGGGAAGGAAGAAAAAAACCAATAGCGAACAAGCCATCTATTCTTGTCTGCGCCATTTTCCCATGTCAGGAGCAGACTGTGCTGAAAAATTTAGGTTTCTCCTTTCGTGTTTCCTTTCACTGCACTCTGGACAAAATGCCTTTCTTCTCCCCCTTTTCTTTGGCAGGATCCTAACCAAGGCTGCAGAAAAAGAATCTTTTAAGAACATATATATCTATCTATCGATATACATTCAGCCCCTGACAGTGACACGGAACTGTAGTGCCTCTTAATTACCCAGGAAGTGACAGGGTCAAGAGGTGTCTGAAAGCTGCCTTGTGGTTCTGGGCATTGATTTCTCACCATTGTTGCCGCCTTGCAAGCTGGAGTGGGAAGCCACAGCTGCCTTGTTTTTGTCCACTGTTTGGATTTCTTCCTCCTTCCTCTCTCACTTTTTTTTTTTTTTTTTAATTTGAAAAGAAACTTCTGGCATTTTGGGAATTGATTGGAAACTCATAAAAGGAGGACACATTTCGGGTTGGCTGACCAGTCATAATTGCCTCTTGGGCGCTAATTCTTGCAGAGACACCCTCCGTGACGCCCCCATTCTCTGGCCGTTCTCCCACTTTCTTCCTGTTATCTTTGAATTTGCCAGGACAAAATAACAA